>JAVSBV010047695.1:0-11017 GCA_033117975.1 Parotocinclus spilosoma
TCACATCGATGAAGGACAGAAATGTGTGGAGATCCATGATCCATCAAGTGACCGAGGGTCGGCTGCGACTGTACGGTCTGCCATAGCTTATGACCAGCTTATCTTTCCAAACTGCTTTATTTAATTAAGCACTGTTGTTACTGATCACATTCAGTTCATAGCCCTGCTTAATTTGGAAGACGAAGAGAAACTAATGCTCATAGTACTTTTTTTAAGTGCATTGCTCTAAGTGCATTGCTCTGCACCATTGACAGGCTCTGCTTGCCAGTCAGTCAAAGACTAATTCTGTTGTACTTTTTTATACAGTGGAGCACTGTATCGAAAGCAGCTTTACAAGTCTATGCCCAACTGAGCAAGAATAGGACTACAGTGGCAAGTGCCTGTTAAACATTACATTTAGTGATGTAATACTTTGCTGCCATGGATAGAAAATAAAAAACAAAAAATATTAACTATATTAAAAACTAAAAAATATATTTTTTATTCATTATATTAATTAAGTTTATGTGCACTTCCTTTCCAAATGAAAACAGAAACAATCGAACAGTCTAAACAGTCTAAATCTCTTTAGTTTTGAACCGTCATCGTCGTCACCGTCATCAAAAGTGCACAACCCGATGCTTCTTTTTCTTCTACTTTTCTTTCTTCCTTTTGTGAAACCATTAAACAACAGCTTCACCACAAATGGTATAGTTTTCTCTCTATTCTTTACCAGGTTTCCTGCCTGCTGTTCAGATCTTGACAGCCTTTTTCATTTAGGACTTGTGTCGGACCTAAGACCTATATATAAAAATCACACAAAAAGTGATTCCCTGTGGCTATGGCAATGAGAACATTGACGTAAATCACACTCTTAATTACTGTAGAAAGTCTCTCCAATATTTTATTGATTTTTAGCTTCTCCCTTTGTTTCTGAATTTGGTTTGCTGTTATTCTCACCACTGTAATGATGATATGATATATTTGAAATTATGTGACAAAATGGCACTAATGCTTTCTGTGTTGATTCTATAAGCAACAATCTCACATTATAAGGAACAGGTGAGATGCTTAGTGGCTATAGTGAATTGGTTTGGATTGTCCTGTAGTTTTTCTCTGCAGTCCAGGATAAAACAAAAAGCTATACTGCTTTCTTATTGATTTTTTTAGCGAGGCACAGCAACACAGCATATGGCCCAGTAATGATGCCATTGACACACAATAACACTAGAGAGATTCAGATGTATAACTGCTACATTTGAAGCACTTTCTGCTTACTCTAATGTTGTGTTTTTACCTCACCTTACCCTAAGCTGGGTGATGTATGAAGAGCCGAACTTCCGAGGCCGTATGTACATCGTGGAGAGGGGAAACTACTGCAGTCACAACGAGTGGCAGGCCCAGAACCCTAACATCCAGTCCATCCGCAGGGTTGTCAACTACTTCTAAACCTCCATAGCTTTTTACATATCCTTTTCCTTGACACATGCCACCACTAAGCTACAGACTGTTACTGTTCCTGCTCAGCTCATGTAAAATAAACCATTAAGATCAAAAAGAGATTTTAATCAAACGTGACTCTTGTGTCTCCTTTCTACATACAATTCTCACTGATTGGTAAAGAGGTTTTCCATATGAATCCCCCATCTTAAACTTACAACATATGTGGTAGGGGTGTAAATGTCACAATTCGATTCAGAGTGCCGTGAGGATATTGATAATTAAATGCATCTTGGTGCATCTTTTTCTCCATAGTTTCTTTTCTCACAGTAATTCCATGACTTTGGCTTTACTCTCATTGTAGGTATGTGTCAGTAATGCAAGCCTTAGACCAAATGACCAAATTCAATTCAATTCTACACTCAAGCGTAGAGTTACTTTGTTCTCACTTTATCTTGATGGGTTTTTTTTTGTTATGTTCTACTAACATAGAAATGCAATACTGTCAAAGTTTGGTTAGCAATATCAATATCAATTTGAGACGGGACCTATCTTTGCTCCAAATTGCATAAAAAGTGCAAGCCCTAGTTCTTAATGACTAGATTTGGAAGCAAATCCCTTGCAATAAAAGTTGTGATAGTTTGTAATTTGTTCTTTCTAAGCTGAGTGGAAGCTGTTTTGTTTATCATACATGTTCTGTATAAATTTATGATAGGGTCCAATAAGCTAATAGCTAATAGAAATAGGAAGCTGCTAAGGGTTAATTCCCTGAAGATACACATATGGAGGGGAGGTTTACACCTGTGCATCATGCTCTCCAGGGATAGATGCTAGAGTTCCCGAATCCTGACCAGGTTAAAAAAAGAAAACTACGATATTTGTTTCAAATAATCACAATACACTACTCATGTAAGCTCAAGTTTATTTAGTGTTTAACACAAGTTATTTGAAAGCACTGAGCTTGAACATGAATGAAATTGAAAATGTATATAAACCTGCCCATTTGATGGTACTGATTAAATAGGTTCAACCTGAAAGCATGCATTTTTCAACATTACATGAAGATATCGTTACAGCATTATTTTATATAATACCCATCTTTAGTCAGAAGTTGAAAAATAATAAAGCATTAGAAAATAATGCTTAATTATATGTCCATGTGGATGTATAATTATGATACAAATTAAGGTTACTTAAACAATCAACATGTTAATTTTGACCAAACTCGAAACAGGATCAAGGTTCTGTTTTTAAAATGTTATTGTTAACCTAAGTAATCCTTAAACCGACCTCACACTGGTCCAGAAGGCACACACATACACATGCATTAGCAGTGCTTCTTAACGGGAGAGTTTGTTTCCAAATAGGACTTAATCTGAAGAATGAACTCACTCTCCTCCTCTAGAGTGATGTCCAGGTAATCCTCCTCATGTCTAGGAATGTCCTCCAATACTTCATTCACCAGCTCAGTGTCCAGACTGCTTGACCCTGATGCTGTGTACAACAGCAGTATGATTAATACACAGACCTTAAAGAAGACCAGACTTTAGTGGTCATATAGCACAGCTGTTGTGTATCAATTCAAATCAGCAAACTGTTTGGGTCAAAAGTTACTTATGTAATAAAATTAAATATTATACATGAACATTTCATATGTGGATGATTGTGAAGTCACAAGAATATACACAGAATAAAGCACTTTTACGCTCTAAAATCCCAGTCCCCTGACCTAAATCCAAATGTAAAACCTATGGAATGAGCTCAAAAGGAGAATCCTTGAGCAAGCACCTAACACACTGGAGGATCTTGGTAGATTTTGTATTTAGCAGTGTCTTAGAATCTTTGCTATATACACCATCTACTCTGTCCAATAAAAGAAATACTCCATATTATCACAACTACTTAGATATTGTATGGACAGCGGACTACTGTACTATAATATAACAGTAACACAGAAATTATAAATACAAGTACTACCCATTTATGATGGTCCGATTTACAATGGGAATTCAATAATATACATAAATACACATTCAGCTGAAATTATAAACAGAATTTTGAATTTCTCCCCAGTCAATTGGTATGCTGTCCAGTCCTCTCCTGCACCTTCTCACGATAAATGAGAAATTTGGCAGTTTGTGATGTAGGTATTCACGACAGTAATGAAGGCTGGTAAATGTAGTGAGGAAAAGCTGTGGTCGTGACAATAACCATTTTTGTTTTTACACTTTCAAAACATTATTCAATAAATTACATGAATTATTTAATACTTCTATTATAAAATAGGCTTTATGTTAATGATTTCGCTCAACTGTAGATTAATGTAAGTATTTTAGGCATGTTTAAGGTAAGTTACTCTATATATAAAATATATAGTACATATTACACTCCTTGATTTACAATAAATGATCACCATACCACAGCAAAACATATAACACATTTTGTTTAACCCTAATCATTGGATGTCCTATTATAGTCTCTCTCCAGTAAAGAATGAAACAGACAGAGGTACAGAAAATAATTGTATATCTAACCTATATGCTTTGTGTATGTTAAACAATGGCTAATAATTTTGTTTTGGTAAGATAAGACCAAAAAATAACCCCAAACTTGAGACTTTCTGTACATGCAACATGTGGTACATCATGCAAGTCCTGCTGCTGACCTGTGGAGTCTTCTGATGAGGTGCTGGGTTCGTCTGCTGAGGAGGAAGGTGCTGAGGGTGAGCGTAGCTCTGGAGGAATAACACCTTGATTATCTAATAGGAGCTGAGTGGCCTGAGGTACATCATCTCCCATCAACATTAGAGCTGTCTCCACCTCCCTCCTTTGAAAACCAAGGTAAGCCATCTATACTCAAAAACACACAAACATACACACCTGATGGCAAAAAAGTGGAGACAGATTTGATCTATATGGATAGTGTGATTATTGTGGAAGGCTGTTTCTGAGAGGCAGACAAATCACACAACAATAGCAGGTATTAGATAACATTATCATTTGTTGTGGCTTACCTGATCTACTTTGGTCTGTTTGTCTGTATCTATCGAAGGAATTTCAAATCTGTTGTGTTCCTTTGTATCTAGAAGATACTACAAGCAAGGAAAAAGCTGATTTGCCCTGGATTAAGTCAAATAATTATTACAATAAACATTAATAATGACATCTTTGTGATACATTCTAAAGAAAATGTCATTGGTATTTGCAGCATAATTTGAAATTAAATTAAAATCCTAATTTCAATAAAGACTGTAATTATGGACTTTTCACATCCATAAGTTCGAGGGCCATTGTCTTCGTGACATGACGGCAGCTACCCCATTTGTCACATGGCAGTCGAACAGATCTGAAGGAGGACACTAATTGCACATGTCCGTATGTACTATTGCAGTTGTTCAGCATCAGAATAAACAAGAGGGAAATGAATAAGAAAAGGCTGAGCCAGCTATACTCTTTTGGGAAAGGGACTGTTGTTACATGGCTGGGATTCAAATACACGTTCTTCCAATGAACTACTGCAAACAATTGTTTTCTATAAGGTAGAAAAAACAACAACACAACATCAAGGATGCATATAAATCATAAAATCTCAAACCCTATATGCTCCATCAAGATCTCCTTTGGTCTCGTGGAGGGCCTTGGCTGCTGCTTTCTTGTTATAACCGAGCTCAACCAAGGTGTCTATGTCTTCCAGGCGCTTCCTTCTCTTTTCTCGCTCCAATTTCTTTATCTCCTCCCGCTCCTACCAGAGCACAAAACAATTCCGTAATGTACGTGAATAATGTAATACTACATTCTGTGCATTTGTCATTCCTAACCTTGCTTCTTTGCATGATATGCTGTATTGCCTCTTCCAAGTTGCCTCTACAGGCTCTCAGCGCAAGGCGGGTTTCCTGTTCACTGAAGCCCATATGCATCAACTGGGTCACCTTCTCCTGGTCCAGACACAGGTCATGGTAGAGTTCCTCAGCCTACCAGCAAGAGGAAGAGCACAAGAGAAACAAGTGATATATTACTACTTTAACCAATTTAACATATGCATTGTTACCTAAAAAGCAAAAGTAAAATCACCAAGGCAGATTACATTTGAAATGATTAAATACCTTCTGGAGTTTCTGGGCTGCTTGGGGACCTTTGCCTTCCAGGTAGGTCAGCAGACTCTGAAGGAGATACAGCCTCAAAAACAGAACTTCCTCACCACCTGTGGTTCCCTAGCAAATAATTAAACAACATTATGTATCTGTATATCTATATATATCTACAACCCCAATTCTAATGGAGTTGAGGCGTTACATAAAACATAAATAAAAACAGAATAGGGTGATTTGCAACTCCTTTTCAACCCATATTCAATAATTTTGAATTTGATACCTGCATTAATCAGCTAGGATAGGGTAGGGTTCACCACTTTGTGAACAACTGCATGAGCAAATAGTCCAACAGTTTAAGAACGTTTCTCAACGTGCAATTGCAAGGAATATAGGGATTTCATCATCTACAGTCATAGTCATACATAATATCATAAAAAGATTCAGATAATCTGGAGTAATCTCTTCAAGTAAGCGGCAAGGCCGGAAAAAAAAAACGTTAAATGCCTGCGACCTTTAATACCTAAAAACCGACATTATTTTGTAACGGATATTACCACATGGGCTCAGGAACGCTTCAGAAAACCATTGTCAGTTCATCATTCCATCTACAAGTGCTAGTTAAAACTCTACCATGCAAAGTGAAAGCCATATATCGACAACACCCAGAAACTCAGAGCTCATCAGAGATGGACTGATGCAAAGTGGAAAAGTGTCCTTTAATCTGACAAGTTCACATTTCAAATTTATTTTGTAAATAATGGACGTCGTGTCCAGACCAAAGAGGAAAAGGGCTGTCCAGATTGTTATCAGAAAGTTCAAAAGTCGGCATCCCTGATGGTATGGGGGTGTGTTAGTGAACATAGCATGAGTAACTTGCACATCTGAGAAGGCAACAATAATGCTGAGGTAACACAGATTTCTTTTAGCAACATATGCTGCCACCCAACCAACGTCTTTTTCATGGACGTCCCTGTTATTTTAGCAAGACAATTCCAAGCCACATTCTTTATGTCTTACAACAGCATGACTAAAAGAATGCGGGTACTAGACTGTCCTGCCTGTCTGCCTGCAGTCCAGTCCAGTGTATCGCACATTTTGTGCAAGATATGACAATGGAGACCCGGACTGTTGAGCAACTGAATTCCAAATACAAAGCTTCTACAATTATTGTCCTTAGTTCCCAAACACTGAGTGTTGTGAAAAGAAAAGGTGATGTAACACAGTGGTAAACATGCCCCTGTCCCAACTCTTTTGGAACGTGTTGCAGTGAAAAATGAGTGAATATTTGCAAAAAACACAAGATCTATCCGTTTTAACACGATACATCTCGTCTTTGTAGTGAATTCAATTGAATATGAGATGAAAAGCATTTATTTATGTATGATTTACACGTCCTAACTTTGGAATTGTTCAATGTATATCAGTGTGCAAGAAATTACAAGAGCTTAGCAGGGTCTGTGACTGAGAACATATTATAAAACCTTGGAAAACATAATTATTGTCTTTAAAATCCGTTAGAGAATACCAATGGAATGGCATTTAATAATAACTAAAACCACATATGGTATTGCATAGAATCCATCAGTATATGTAGATACATATGGACATAATATGGAGAGCAAATTAAATATATTGAGATGGCAAATGAAAATCTTTTTCACTGTAAAAAAACCCAAAAAACCTTAATTTGCTTTAATCTCTCCTTCTTCTCTCCTCCATAGCATTTAAGGAAACAGTCTTCTGCTGTCTGTAGCCTCTGCTTGGCATCATCCAGACAGTGTAGTGCCTCCAGTGCCCGGTAACACCACAAAATGTCCAGCTGCAGCACTGCATAGTTATCCACCATGTTCAACATTGTGGACCCACATTTACTAGAAAAAACACATACAATTCACTGCTGCATAAAACAGACTGTAAAATTCCTGTTACTAACAGTGAAAAAAATATGAGCTGGTCTGATATCAGTCAGAGTGAGTGTTACCTAAATTGCTCATCTGCTTCTATAAGGTGACAAAGAGCTGCATCATACTCCTTTCTCTTCATTAGCGCTTTCCCTTTCTCATGGAAACCCATGGCCAGGATGAGAGCCTAAATCACCATGAACAGAGGAATACAAACCGAAAAAATTTAGAATAATTACTATCTTTGTCACAAAAGTTCATGATTTCACTCCATAACTACTTTTTATTGTGTTTGTTAAGGATCAAATTAGGTTAAAACGGTAATGGTTGTGTCACATACACTCATGCAACTTTATTAGGCACACTGCTCATTAACACAGATCCATCTGTTACAAACAGTGTATGCAGAAAATTATCTATGACTGCACAAAACCTCAACTTTTAAAACAGATCTGCATATACACCAGGTGCCACTCCTATTTGCTAAGAACAGCGTAAGCTTGAACCCATCCTGTATTGTATCAATGGTTCAGACTGCTGCTGCTGGTGTGATGGTGTGGGGGATATTTTCTTGCCATCTGATTATCTGGCCAAATCATTTGCATTTGTTGTCTTGAGCATTGTTTAAATGCCACAGCCTACCTATTGTTGCTTAAAATTTTCGTCCCTTCAGGATCACAGTGTATCCATCTTCTAAGTGCCATATCACAAAGCTCAAATGATCTTGAACTGTTCTTGAACATGACAATGAGCTCACTGCCTCCAGAGTCACCAGATCTCAATCCAAAAGAGCCACTTAGGATTGTGATAAGATACTTTGCATCATGGATGTGCAGCCAAGAAATCTGGAGCAATTGTGTGATGCTGTTATGTAAATATGGACCAAAATCTCAAAGGATTCTTTCCAGCACCTTGTAAGAGATTGTATGATGACATGATGAATTAAGGCAGTTCTGAAGACAACAGGGGGTTAAACTGATACAGAATAAAGTTTGTGTTGAACACAATAAAAAGGAAAAACTAACAATGAAAAATCAGAAATCATTAGAAATTGGCTGTTAATGTTACAAGGTGAATATGAGTATGAGTCTGGCTTATTTCAAATTGACAATGTGTTTTCATTACAACACTACACATGCAAGTCAACAGGTTTTGACACTAAAATAAGTAAGAGTGTGTCTTTTTTTCTCTGGACTGCCATAAAAAAGCCAGGATGGACAGACAGGGTTTGTGCCACTTATAGTCTTAGTGTGAACAAAGCCACAAGTGAAATGCTTTGAAGGTTTATTCATGGAAAAGTATACAGTAAAGGTTCACCATTAGAGTCTCACATGTTTCCTGCTCATAACCCACTCATAATGAGTACTGCAAATAGTGTTCCTGTTCTGTTGTACCTTTTTCTCACTGGGTGGGATCTGGATAGGGTTGCCTTTCTGATCTGCAATCTCCAGAAATGGCATAGTTTCTGGATCTTCACTGCCATCTAAAATGTGATGAAAAAAACAATACAATGCAAATACATTACAAGACTTAAAGACATATACATTTATAAAACTTAAAGTATGAAAACCTAGACACTCATGTATTTTATTATATTTCATTATTTATATTTTATAATTTCATTATAACATTATTAACAGCAGAATTACAAACAGTATGCATATGCTCATAGGAAGTTCAAGATTGAACACAATGTTGAATGGATGCATTAGGAATGCTTTACCTCTTTCTGCGAGAATCTGAAAACCTTTTTGAGTCCTCTTCACACTTTCTTTGGTTAGACGTCTCTTCTTCTCTTCTTTCACCATTGCTTCATTCCTTTCTGGCTCACCCACAATCAACACCATGATTTTACTGTGGTTCTTTACTTTCTGTTCACCGAGTTGCTTATCTGACAAAATCATGATGCATGCGCAATATTAACATACTCCTTAAGTCACCATTGTAAATACATGCCATGATTCATATATATATATACAATGCAACAAAAATTACACACCAGGAGACAAAGTCACTCCATTTAAAATAAGCTTCATGTGTTTAATATCAAATTTCTCTGTGATTCTGGTAGAGAAAAAAAAGAAGAATACATCAGAGAACTAAACACTTCTATTATGAATGCAGTTAAAGCTTATTTCGATTGTGAGGTATGTTGCACATACATATTCATCAGCTCCCGAGTAGTTATGTCCAGTTTAGCGCTCAAGCACTGTTTCTTTTTAACTCTCTGTGTAGTGACAAACAGAAATGTAGAACAGAAAATGGTAACTGTAAACAAATCATTATCAGCAAAAGTACAACATTTGTTATGGTATTTTACCTGTCCTTGTTTAGGAAGTATGAGCTCCAGAGTTGCAACATTTGTCTCTCTGTAAATTTTGTTTCCTTCCCCCCTTTGTATAGTCTGTGATCTTATGTCTTCCAGTGCAACTGCAACATCAGCCAGAGGGACTCCAACAGCTTGAGAATACCCAACAGCAAGCTCCTGAAATACAGCATTTTTAACCAGTTCTGTAATCTAACATCAGACTGAACATGTATGTACAGCTAATAAAAAAAATACATATAAATATTCAATCTAACAAACTATATGTGTGAATGAATGCGGATGCTGTGACCTGCATATACGTCATGACAAAATATCCCCTAATTTTGTGAGTAGTGCAGTTGTTAAATTCCTAAGGGAATTTGGCCTCTGCGTTACCTTACTTTAATCTGTGATGCACATTAAATCAAGAGTTGCTACACACTTAGATGTAACACAAGGACTGGAAACAAGCACTGGTTACTGTTTTATCTGTGTTTATAAACCACGTTTCTAAAAGAAAATCTAAAGTTACTAGATTGTTTCAAAATGCTTTACTGTTAAAGTACTTTTGTACGAGTTGCTTATATTTTTACAGTAAATATTAACCAAAGCTGTCAATCACTACAAAAGTAACAAAAACTGGTTGTGTTTATCCATTGAAATCTCCCTTCCGACTCCATCATGACCAATACATAAGAAGCGGTGATCAAACTGTATTGGTTCTTCCCGTGAGAAAGACCATAGCCTCTCATACATACATACTCTATTATACTGCTCACAACAATTAGGGGATACTTTAAAATGTAATCTCCCATAATGAAATATTTCCTAATTTATGCGATGTTGCATAAATTGCAACGATGGGGAAGGGAGTGATGTGTGCATAACAGTACTTGTAGAGCTACAAAGTGCACGATACATGTACCTGATTAAATTAAACCAGGTTCACAACAAACAATAGCAGCTTATATAAAATGAACTAGTTAAATAGTGTTTGAAGTGCTAAATAGGAAAACTGTAGCCCTTGGATTCACCTAAACGATGTTAGTTGGTTTAGTATAGCAGAGTCTCGTTGTTCTTACCTGCATATGTTCATGTCCAGCTATACCGTCTGTGGTGTAAGGAGAATTCCAAAGCTTAATGTTATTCTCTTTCAGCAGGGAAATAAGCTTCGCCTGTAAGTGTTGTTCCGCCATTCTTCAAACTAAAACTGAAATAACTGAAGCTGATGTGTGTGTGCGCGTGTGAAACGAAAGTCAAGACAGACTCTCCACGTATCGTCACTGCAGGGGAATTCCT
>JAVSBV010047706.1:0-11017 GCA_033117975.1 Parotocinclus spilosoma
GTTGTTGTTTTGCTCGGTGTGTGCTCTGCTCCCTGTCTCCCCTCCAGGGCTCCAGCTCGACCCTGGTTCCCGGTCTCAAACCCTGCACTGCAGCAGCATCGCCCCATTGCTCCTCCTGCCTTTCGCCTCCCACCTCACCTGACTCATTGCTTGTGCCATACACTGAATAATAAACATTGTTCTGCATCTGTCTCCTGTCCTCTCAGTATTGCTACTTCTGACACACACAGCAAATCTTACACAGTGAATTTAATTGTATTTTATTGCAGGCAGTATAAACCTAAGATATTTAATGTTTTGTCTGTTCAACATAATTATATAGTTAATAAACATCCATTCCTACATTTCACCTTCAACATGTTTCAAAAAAGTTGGGGGAGGGGCAATTTAAATTCAGAAATGAATTAAAAATGTTAATTTTAAAGATTTGCAAATGATCTCCAGTTTGTCAAAATGCAACAACGATGACATCGTACTGTCAAATATCAACGTGTTTTCAGGAAGAATGGGACAAAATAACGCCTGAAACACTAAGTCGCTTGGGAACCGCTGTGAACAAAACATTTTTAAGAGTGGTAAAAAGGAACGTCAACATTTAAAAGGGGTAAATTCTTTACCATTCCATTCTAAGATTATATAAAATACAGTAGTAGTATTAATACAAATACCTGTGAGAGCAATTTATCCTTAACACTTTTTTATAGTGACTACTTACCTACACTACAACATCACCTTTCACCAAAAGGTTCCTTACAGTCGTACGAGATGACCGTCCTGACAAATTGTCCTGGCAATAGCGAATGTGATCTGATGCAAAGGTTTTGCGAAATTTAGTTTTAAGGCATGATTTGCATATCTGAAACCGGTTCATGCTCACTGTAATTGGGAAATTTATGCTTGGAGTATTTCTACTCTGCTAAGGGGCTGCCATTCTTAAGACACAATTGAAGGTGCAGTGGAGCATGTAGGCCACATTGGAGCTACAGTCATCTGCCTGGTTTGCCAGTCTGCATTCTTTTGTCCTCCTGTCCCCCAAAAGCACTAATTATTTAACACAGTTCAAACAAATTACAGTTGTACTGGCAAATGACAGAAAAAATGTGTGCAAGTGTCTGTGGTTGCATTACTTGTATACACTTTTGCTTTTACTGTTCCCTAGTATTATTACAGTTCTGAGATTTATGTTTCAGACGAAGGAAAAGATTTGGCCCACTGTGCAATTTTTAATCTGCACTGGCCATTACAGAAAAGACAGCTAAAGCTCTTATCAAGACGTTTATTGACAGGGGGCCTAGTGTCTGCTAATAACCTAGAGGCTAAAATATACCTAAATAATTTGCATAAAAAGGCTTAAATACCAGAAACTTAACCATTACAAAAGTTTATTATTCTTACATCTGTTTTAGCTGCCATTCTCCTGAGCATTTTATCAAATGAGAAAAGAGGTTATTTACAAATTATTCCAATGTATTAGCTAAACACCAGACATACAATGCAATAAAATATATAAAACATTTGAATGGAAATAAAGTACACCAGCTGAATGACAATAGGGCAATTAAAGCAGTGATAATAGAGACAATATGTGCCCTCTTGAAAAACGGAGCATCTGATTGCCAATCAATCATGCAATTCAGATGGCAAATAAATGAGCACTGTACTTCTTAGCCTTTAAATGTAAAATTATATGATTCCAATATATATTGAGGTGAAAACTCAAAGCTCATTACAACATCCACCTATTTAGCTACCTATTAGATGAAGCACTAGTGTAGACAATGTTTAATAATCTGTAAGCCATGACTAGAATGTTTTAGCTGATTGCTAATACGGAATTGTCTTCTCTGATTAAAGTCATTGTATTTACTTGATCCAAGTCATAAAAGCTTGCATAAAACTGCCTAATATTACAGAGTCACTGCTTACTGATTAAAACTCATGCTTTGGACTCGGCTGTGTGCCCAAATCCATCAGATGCACAACTATTAAAACTCTGTTTAACTAAAAATAACCTTAAACCTAGTTTGCTGTCTAATTACAGACCACTTTAACCACTCAAACCTACCTTTTATCTTAAACTTTACCTATTCATGTGTTCAATCGAGTAATAAGCTCCACAACAGTCTTAATGAAATACACATATCACAATTTCTTTTAGGTAATTAATTTTTGTGAGCAATATATTTCAGTCAGGATTTAGGCCACATAATAGTACTAAAACAGCATTAATTAGGGTACTTAACAATATATTAATGTCCCCAGGCAATGGATGTCTCTTTTTGTGTTCTATTGATTATGTGCAGCTTTTGACACTATAGATTATAATATTTTAGCTTAGAAAATGCTATAGGTGTGAGGACCATTCCCAGCCTTCAGTGCAGGTAGTGGGGAAAAGGATGCTAACCAATTTAATATCAATGATGGACAATGGCTTTCACCCCATGCATGAGTCTCATGCAGTAACAGACTGCTTCATTCCAAGTGTGTGAAGGAGTGCTATCAAAGGTTTACTGTGCCTGCTGCCATTAGACTATACAATCAACAATGCTTTCAACAGACCACACCCCTATACATATATCAGATCTATGGTCTATTCAGGTATTTTACTATAAATTGGTAACTATACTGTGCAATACATGCTAAGTGCAATATTGATGATGTGCAACTGTGTGAAAATTTATGTCTAGAGGTATATAGGTATTTATAAATATATATGTATACTGCTCACAAAACTATTAATGTAATATCCCCTAATTTTTGTGAGCTATTTGTGAACTATATAATAGGTACCTACCCAAGGATATATACACTCACTGGAGGGTATACATATATATCTTAATATAACACTATATATCTACGTATATATTGCTAGTTATTCTGTTTTTATTATTTATTACATTCTAATTATTTTTTTATATCATCTATATTTAGGCAGTACAGTAACTTGGTGGGAAGCACCTCTGCTTCACAGCAAGAAGATCCCGAGTTCAATCCCAGGGTGGAGTGGCCTGGGTCCTTTCAGTGTGAAGTCTGTATGTTCTCCCCATGTCTGTGTGGGCTTACTCTGGGTACTCTGGTTTCCTCCCACAGTCCAAAGACATGTGTTAATTGTTGTCTCTAAAGTGGCCTTTAGTGTGTAACTGTGTGTGCACCATACGATGGATTGGAACCCATGTAGGGCTGTTCCTGCCCTTGCACCCAGAGTTGCCGGACAGGCACCGGCTGGCCCGCGACCCCGTGTGGATTAAGTGAAAAATTAAGTATGGATGGACATTCTCCATATTGATTTCCCTCTTTTCTTCATTATAGTCTATATTTTATTATTTTATGTTTAAGACTTAACTTAAATGTTGTAGATTAATTATGAATAAATATATATTAGACAGAGGTTCAGATGTCTTTACAGAGCTCTATGATGGACTGGCATACTGTTCAGAGTGTTTAAGCACAACGTATTTCAGGTTAGGTTCCAGACCCTCACCTGACCAGGACAAGTTAAGGTTAAACAGGATGATTTACTTTGTTTCTAGAAATAATATACTATAAATAATATAATAATATAAAATAATACTAATCCTAGATGTCTTTGAAATATAAAGTCTTAACTCTTAGTGCAATAAAACACTGGATCCACATTAAATCACATTTCTGATGCATATTTTACGCTGTGAATCTGTGTGATATTGACTGACATAATACAAATCATTCATGCGATCACAGCACATATCCATCATGAATTTTATCATTAGAAAAAGCACATCACTAAAGCACAGAGGTTATAATAACAGTTCTGTTTTTGTATTAGGTGATATTTTGATTCCAGTACTATGTCAAAAACTCAGAATATCTAGAAAATGTGATTGTACTGAAGCATTAAACATACTAAGAAATGACCATGGTTTTAAAGGAAAGATAACAGCACTGTGATAAGTTTTTTAAATTGGTACATTTTGAAATATGGTGGTTCTATTGCATCATTGATGAATAT
The DNA here is from genome assembly GCA_033117975.1 of Parotocinclus spilosoma. Lineage (NCBI taxonomy): Eukaryota > Metazoa > Chordata > Actinopteri > Siluriformes > Loricariidae > Parotocinclus > Parotocinclus spilosoma. The sequence goes on from JAVSBV010047706.1 coordinate 3,989, forward strand.
TATGCACAATGGAGAAATGCAAGTTATAGAAGGTAATGAAGATACTGATGTGTTAGAACAAATTCATACAAATTTTTACAGAACATAGTCAGATGATAATATACAGATGAGATAAGACGAGAAGTGGGGCGAACAGAAAGTCTGAGTAAAGCTTTGTTTGTTTCACAGTTGGAGATACACCCTGGCAACTCTAAAGATAAACACTGACCTAAATCAACAAAAGCAAAAGTAGTAATGTGCAGCAGGGGGTCTGTGGTAATCCTTTCAAGCTGTGGAAGCACACAATAACACTTATACAGGGAATGAGGGAGAACAATTAAGGAGTAGTCAGATGAAATGAACAGCACAAGTCCCAGAGTGAAATGCTCAGTGAGAGCACATTGCAAGCATATTGTCTAAGGTCATGCCCTAACTGACAGTTAAAAGAAGAAAAGTGAAAGGTGCCATGTCCAAAGAAGAAAGCTCTCCAAATAAACGACTGATCATCTCCACTAATTCCTGTTGAGCTGTAATTAGATGAGATTGACTGTGGAGAAACAACAATTTTCTGCACATCCATAGCTACAGCCTAAAAACAGGGCACTTAGCATTTGTCTTTGACATTAGTGAATACAGCAAGCTCATCAACACACTTTAGATTAGTCTTTGTGTAAAGACATTGCCTCCTTAAGCTCCACCTATATCTGCCTCTATGTGAAGCCATCCATTGTCTGTAAGAGCCACATGGCAGCTCCAAAGCCGCCAGACTCCCTGTGATGTCCACATGGCAGGCGGTTATCAATCAGGGTATCATGGCACATGTCTTATTTAGTGTGAATAGGACATCTGCTACAGCAAAAACTATAGTTTGCTCCTATAACCCTACAGATGTTCCTATAGGAATAATCACGCAATAGGAAATATCATAGTGTCTTTCAATTATTAGACTGAGCTACAGTGTACCCAGATCAGACTAATGGCACAAGAGAAGAGTCAAGAAAAGACAATAAAACAGCAGGCAGCAAGATGAGTATCATTATTATTATTTTACTAAAAGCTGCCAAATGTATACATATTAAATACCAGAGCTGTGTAATTTGTTTGTACATTATTTAAAAACTGGATGTACCATCCCTTAAATGTGCCAATTTAAGGGCAACTACATAACTCCAAAAGATCTTTTAAATAATGTGCCGAACTCAGAACTCGTTACGCTCAGCCCATCTCCAGGGAATAGGAAGGCATTCTTTGTAGTTGGCTGCTGTCTATAAGGAGTAGGCCACATTATATGTAGGCCATTTTTTATTATTTTCATAAATAATTTAAAAGGGCCGTTCCCAGTGGACAGCACTTATGTGGCTAAATTTCATCTTTAGACCACCATGTTTAGACTTTGGTTAGTCGGTGCAGAAGGGTGTGGATTTATTCATTTCAGTCAGAACCTCATTCCCAACCTTAAGCCAGCTTCAAACCTCTCAGTTATTTTTCAAGTTTTTGCTATACACCAATATTTGCATTGAGCATGGCAATCTGTGAATGCAGCATATTTTATCATATTTATATTCATATAAGTCCTACTGCTCAACATACTAAGAGAATTGTACTGTGCATGCACACTGTGGTGCCAAGGTGTTAGCATCGTGGAGGTCCGTCTGGAACATCTGTTGAGCCTAATAAGAGGGTGTGTTTACTCTTAAGAGCCAGCACAAGCTGGTCACAGTTCATCCGAGGCACACACTGCATCAAATTGTACTTCCCATTTTCCATAAAATAAACACGGGGTTTGGCTATAGACAAAACCAGGGCAAAAAGGATAATTTACTCAGTGACAAACAAAGTCTGAAATAGAAACGTTCTGTACAGAATCATCAACCAGTAAAGAGTGGAATTTTAAGATGACTCAAAAGAGTTTCCTGCCAGTACACTTCCTGTTTGTGTAGTTTTTTCTCTTCCCTCTGATTTTCGGCACTGTGGCTGCTTCCACAGTTGGAAGACAAAATGAAAGCCAAACTTCTTGGCAAAGAGAATAAACCATAATGTTAAAAGCCATAAATTCAGATTCCCTTATTGCTATTCTCTGCCAAATCAAATGACCAATATCATACGTTCCTGTACTATATCTAACGGTGGATTCTGTTTTGTATGCTTTTGCTTGGTCTAGCATTCCTCCACAGTGGACTATTCCCTTGTGAAATAAGCAAGGAATGTCTCCAGGTCAGAGTTGACTTCCTGTGCATTTAATCATTTAATGAACTCTGTCACTCTGAAGGCTTTATTTGTATGTTTGTATAAATGGTTTAGATACTATAAGCTTACTGTTGCCAATTGTATAAGCATGACTTAAACTGTATAATTGTTTTATATGAAATGACCGTAGTGCGCTTGGTAATAGGTACATGCCCAGTCATTTTACACATGGGTGAAGTAAAGGTGTAGCTACCACTTGTCATGTGGCATGTGATATTACATGATAAACACAGAAACAGATATATTTCAAACTGCTTGAATGTTATCAGTTTTGCTACATGCATAAAACTACATCTAAACTAGCTACAGTATTTAGACATTCAGGACTGTAAACTGACTTTTTGTATGAGACAGTCATCTGGTGTCTGCTTTTTGTTCACTGTAAAAACTGTATTAGTAAGTGATTTCAGTACCGGTACTAATGAAATCGAAAAGTGACTGCACAATTACAGCGTTAATGTAAATCCTGTACTCCAGTGATTTCAAGCACACCCTGGATCTAATTATGATTAATGCCATTAACATTATTAATTTACTTACTGTCTACCTCATTACTGTGGTATCTGTTTTAAATTTTAGACATCCACAGACTGTGGCACCAAGTCATGGATATGTGCTTGTGGACTTACACCACACCCAGCGAAACCTGTAATAGATAGCCTCCCAAATTTAACTGAACCATGGAGTGTGCAATGTGACCGAGCACAACTTGATTGATAGGCAGGATATAGTTTTGAGGTTTATTTTGACAGTGTTCCACCATCCCATTTAAGCAAAACCAATATTAGAAGAAGGCAGCACTGTGATTCAGTGGTCAATGCTCTCTTCTCACAGCTACACAGATCACCGAATCAAATCCTGGCCCGGGCAATCTGTGTGCAGTTTGCATGTTCTCTGCATGGGTTTACTATGAGTTCTCTAACTTTCTCTTATACACCAAAACAAGTGTTAGGCCAGCTAGTGTCTCTAAATTGTCCCTGGGTGCATGGGTGGTCTACCATGTGCCCTGTGCTGTAGAATAGGCCCTGACTTAATACATATCCGGTTAACTTTCAAGGAACAGAAGATCAACTTGTAGCCAATTAAAGATACATTGTAGTTCAGCTGGACAACATGCTGCACTGTTCTAACCATACGGATTGGTTAGACCATTTATACACGGTTATAACGATTTATACATGCACTGTATAAAAAGGGACAAACACAATAGTACTTTAAAGAAGGCACAGATGTTTTAACATCAGTAAGCCTTTGTGCACATTCTATCAAACTGTGGTGGACAGTGGCCTTTTTCTTTGGTGTGGTGTGCCCTGGTGAAGGTACATGCACAGCAGACATAACCAGAATGAACAAACTGGTCAAAAAAGAAAGCTCCATTATTGTGTCTGAACAGGAATCAATTTAGAAGGTAGATGAAGTGAGACTGCTCTCGAAGAGATAATTCATAATTAATGCTCATTCTCACACACTTCATGCCCTAGAGGTGTTTTGACAGACCACTATTGGTCACAGGCTGATCCCAAAAAGATCAAGACTGAGCGTTACAGGTATCCTTTCCTTATACTTGCCATTAAACTATTCAGTGACCAATAAATACTGTGTGCTATGCATTCATGTACTTAGTTTATATTCACTTGTATATAGGTATATCTAAACTTTAACATATTCTTTATTGCTAGATTATAGGTTTAATTTATTGGATGTAGTGTTTGTGACAGATTGTATGGCGGGAGCTGACGAAACCAAGAGACTGTCTATCTGTATCCATCTGTTTCTGTATGTCTAGGGTTAGCCAAGTATCTCTCTGCAACCCTGGCCTGAACTGTATTAAGTGAATTTGAAAATTAATTAATGAATGAATTACTAGAAGGTACAGTAAACATTAACAGTATATAGCTGCAGACAATTATTGAATGTCTGAGGACAGTATGATGTTTCACAAAAGTGTACTCATAGTAGTATCATGCTCAGATGTGATTGACCTCAAAAGTGTGGTTCATTTGACTAGTCTGAGCATTCCCAACTCCTTGAACTACTCCTGGGCTTGAACATGATTTACTACAATCACTACACTACACTAGAGCCTCTGTAAAAATCTTCTTAGAAGTGCAGCATGAGGAGCCAAAAACCAGGGTGTTGCACAATCAATACATTTATTATAAGGCTAATGAGAGGGCTGTGCATAAATGTGTGCAAATCGAAACAAAAAAATAGGCAGAAACGTATGTGTTTACCTGATGATACAGGTTTAACAACAAAGTTTGCTGTGCGAGTATGCCTTAAGTTTTCCCAGTATCTTCTTTGGCTGCTCCTGTTGAGGGTTGCAAGACTAGATCATATGCATGGTAGCTTTGGCATTGGTTTGGTGCCAGACGCTCTTTCCTGAGGCAACCCTCCCCATCTATCTTGGCTTGGGAGGCATAGTAGGAGTACAACCTGGCTGGTGTTTTCCATAAATGCACCATTCAAATTTATACGGCAAGTCCCATCTGTGACTGAACCCAGGCCCTCTGCCATTTCCAGCAGCAGGCTCGCTCACTTTCCATAACCTCTTAATTCAATTCTATGTCCTAATTGTCAACAGAGTGGACAAGCTACAAACCACACTCAGACAGGGCACACTGAATCGAATGTAAAGTATTTGGCCTCATCACTAATAGTGCTCTATAACATTCAAAATGTCTAATCTGCATTGTTTGAGTCAGTGTTACGCGTCCACATGAATAAAAACACCACAGACCAGATGACCTTCTTTCACTGCTCTAAGGTAGAGTGACAAATGATTGACAATCAGCAGCACACTAACTGTCTAATATATCTCAGGCCTTAATATCTGCTGTTGAAAATAATAAAAAACAAAACTGTGTTTGAATTTCAGGTTGCGAGTGGTTTTAATATGTATTAAATATGTAAATAAAGTTGTAAATAAAGTTTACTAAATATGTTGTATGCTGTTATAAGCACTCTGCCTGAAAGAAAAAGTCATTAAAGGAAACACCACAACATTTCACGCCCTGAAAAAAGAAACCTCAGACAACATTTTAAGTGGGACACTTAACTTTTACTGCATATAAGGAATACACAGCCCTGTCTTTAGGCACATTAGAGAAAGTGGTAAAAATATTTAGTGTTAGCAGAAGAGCGAGATTGTTCCCTGCTTTGGGATTAAATGAAAAGTAGTTTTCATAAAACTGTGAACACAAAAATAATGGAGAAACCAATAACCGTTCATACAAAACAATGTTTTTTTCTGTAAATTAACCTCTGAATGTGTATATTATGTCTATTAAAAGCTAGGAGTGCCTTGTCAAAGTTATTAAATGTGCTTGTGCATGGTTCATTTGACAAGTGTAATTGCTATACATGCAGCACAAAAAGCAGACAATTATTACAACTATTAAGTTCATTTTGCTGTGAACTTTGGAATGGTCTTTTTGGAAAGGTATCAGCCAAGAAACCACTTTTTCAGTAAGGGAACAGGGTGTAAAGGCTAAGATATGCTAAAGCTCACAAAGATTGGAATGAATATCAGTGTTTAATTCCGGTCTTGTTGAAATAATTTAAAGTCTTCTTGAAATAGACACTAAGGTGTCTATTATAAAGGTGTCAGAAGGCCATCTGCCAAACAACTCATGAAACTCATCAAAGGTTAGTGCAAGAAACACAGTTTCAAAGAACAAATACTGCAGAAATGTTTAACACATGCCAGTCATCTGTGCATGACTCCAATTTTAAACTGCTTCAAGAATAATTTTATTTGTTAAGAAACTGTTGTGAACAGATGTGACAGATGCCTTTAGTGAGATCAAACGTGGGCAAGAAGTGCAATCCTTTGACTTTGGAAGATGAATTCAGAATGTCTCACAAGAGAAAATTAAATATCAAAGTGGTACATAATGTTTATAAATACATCTGGGAATGGTTTATAGATTGGAAATTATATTTATCTCAAAGTGATGGCATACTTATTGCTCAACTGTTAAATTCATGTAGATGTAGGTGAAGATGGCAGAAAGATGTGAACACAATATGGGCTATCACATGTGTAGACCAGGTTTCTACAATATATATATATGTGTGTGTTTTCCAAGCTTTGAAAGCACTGGCATTCTCCTTTTAGCAGATGTCAACAACCGATAAACCCTCTAAGAATGCAGAATAACAGTACTGTATCTGATTCATCAGAAAGAGAGAGCAGACATCTGACGGACATCACAGATATACTTTTAATACAGAGAAAGAACACATTGATTGAATGGCTCTCGTGGTTTGCATATGCTGACATAAAAAGTATGACAGTTGGATTTGCTTTAAAGATCACCTGGAGGGAGATTGAATGATGGAAGGATACTCCAATGATATGTAAGAGTTATCACTGCTGATACAATTAAGCACCATATCAGAACACCTCAAACATAAAAAAATTTTAATCAAACAAACAGCTAAATAGAACTGTGTACTTGGGTTGTATTATATATAAATATCCATATACATATATCCATTTTAGTGATATTGTGGTAAACTGTATCTCTGTGTGTTTTTATAAGACCATTGGGGTCAAATCAATAATGTTATTGAAATGATCAACTAGCAAACATAAATAATGGGATAATCAATAAATAACAGAACAGTGGAAGCCAAGTGGTTAAGTTACTGGACTATTGACGAGAAGGTCCAGGGTTCCAAAACTTCTGCCAACCTGCCATCACTGGGACCTTGAGCAAGATAACTAATGCTAAGAATGTATACATTGTGAGTATGTCTTGATAACAATGTCTGCTAAAGGAGTGTGTCAAATACTGT
>JAVSBV010047727.1:0-11016 GCA_033117975.1 Parotocinclus spilosoma
TTACGAACTTTGTTCATTGAAAAATAAATTTGCAAACAAGTTTTTCGAAACGATCTACAACACAATGTATAGGTACTGTAAAAAATACTGTAAAAAAAAAAAAACATTTGAAGAACTTATCCAGTGTGATATGATCCGCTTTAGCAGGGGCTAAGTGGCGACTTGTGGCTTCCTTTTTTTGTAGTAAATGAAAATGTTAGGCAAAGACCTGTAGGTAGCAGTAGAGGGTAGAGTTTTCGGGTAGTGATGCCAGAGAAGAAGAGTTTCTTGGGATTTTACATACGGATATTACATACTGTACACGTTTTTGGTCCGATTAAGCGGAATTTTGTTCCAAATAAGCGGAATAACATTACACGTATATAATAGGATTTGATTCTGTATATATATATATAGTACCATATCTATGTTGAAACCTACTAATTTACTGGAGTGTTTCTATCATTTGAAACTTTGAAACTTTCTATCCACTACATTTCATTGCACTTATGACTGCATTATATTTATGAAACATCAGAAGGCATTTTTTACTTTCAAGAAGATAATCTAAACAGCAGACCGATTACACCAATCAGAGCAGAGATGCTTTTTCTATTTGACTGATTTGATTTTCTGATCTTATTTGATCATTGCATACAAGCCAAACAGGCCTACATTAAAACTATTCATCTTGGCCTCACTTGAAACTATTTTCTTGTTTTACATTTGTGGAACTCAAGAAGGATTCCTTTATTTTTAAATGCCTGCGTTGCCTGCCTGGGGTACACATGATATCCTAATCCAGTGTTTAAAGTAGTCATGAAAAATGAAAACAAATGATTTTATTTTACAATAAATCAATTGCCAGCTCTCATGCCATCTTAGCTTTTTATGCCATAATTGGAACTATTTACTTTTCATGACAACTCTACTCACTTCTCATTTATGATGGGTAAGGGTAAATCGAACAGCAAAACAAAACAAGTCATGTAACTTTATAATCATACTACATGACAGTACTTACACTCTACATTTATAAACAAGTGTTTTTGTACTTTGTACTTTACGCATTTGAAAAATAAAACAGAGGACTTCTACCTTTTCTAATACATGTTTTATCCATGCTTTCCATGTTAGGGTCATCTGTGTCTCTCAAACACAGAGCACAAACATAAGCCAGGACACTAATCCACCAGTTCCCTCTAAGATACAGCCATTTGTGCTTAAATGTGAAGCTTGACCTGGATGGAGCACCATTTCTACTTTTATTCATAATTTTCACAGGCAGTATTTGTATATTTATTTAATCAATATAATTTACGCCCTACATTAGCCCTACATTATTTTTAAATTAAAATATATAGAAAATAAAACTCAATGGCAAAAAGAACCCATCAAGAAGGGGTTTCAAAGTTGAAGTATAAAAGTACATGATACTTAATAGACCTCAATTGTAAAGTAAAAAAATATTATTTAAAAAACATTTTTTACACAATTTCTGAAACAGCATGACTTCTCTTCAAGGCAAGAGGCACACACCACTGAGAGTAAAATATTGGTTTTACTTTAAGTACAAGAATTACACTGCTCACAAAACAACTTTTTTATTAAGCAAGAACATCAGAAAAGCAAACTGCAAGACAATAAAAGTTGTTCTATAACGCAAATGCGATGCAAAAACATTTATTTAATTGGTAAAAAATGCACAATATAAAAGGCTAAAAGTGCTGGAGTATCTGAACATTTCCTGGTCTTGAAAGTGCACACCCTACAATTACTCAGCCCTTGCAATGCCCATGCAACATAATTTTTCTGAATGTGAAGCTTGGAGAGCCAAAAGGACAGCTTGAATCTGGTCAACACAAACAACAGTGACAACAGCACTTAGAACATCCCAAAGCTTGATAAGCAGACTGTGGAATCACTTTCAAGAGACTGGAATAGTAGGAAGAAGACTAGTACGGGATCGCCCATTTGCCACAAAAGCAAACCTTTACCTTACTGGCAAAAAGCAGAGAAGGGTCAGCAATGCAACAGAGTTGTGGAGACAGTTTCTTGCTGCCATGGGCTGATGAGAATTGTTATTGGACCTCTTCTCTGATGAGTCATGGTTCAAGTTTGTAACCTGACAAGCATGGTGTCTTGATCTAGACTGACCAAGTAACACGGGAGAATACACGTTTTATGTAAGAAAGGGACTCCTTTAGTGGTAGTGGAATTGGGATGTACTGGGAAGAGGTCTGGCAAACCATCCAACGCCTCCCACAGCACTTCTTGAGCTGGACATTGCCCTGGAGAATGAGTGGCAGAGGATTCTACGAGAACTGCTGGACCCTGTCCATGCCCCATGGCTGTCCGTGAGTTTTGGCAGTCTTGGGTGGTCATACACCCTACTGAACTGCCAATGTGTAGCACTCTCATCCAGTTTAACATGCTTCTGTTCAGTCCCATGAATATGTCACAAGATCATATCAGCAAAATTATCTTGTTTAAAGAAATACAATCAAATGCTTCTTTTCTTCCACGTCATATTCATATTGAAATATCCCTTAATATTTGTGAGCAGTGTATGTGCAAAAATTTAACAGTATAGAATCAAAAACAGAATAAAAAAATTAAACATAATAAATCGGTATATACAGAATACTTTGGATTTTTAATAAATGCTGATGAATCAGTTTTTCACAGTATTTAGACATGGTAACATTCAGTAGGTGTAGTATATCACAAACCCAAACATAAATTATCATTGACACCATGAAACACTGACACTGAATTTTTATTGCACTCCACTATACTAATTAATTTAACAAAAATACTTCTGCAATAAAATATTATATCATGTTTTATATACCTCTTATATTGACCACAGAAATAGTATTCACCATTCTAGGGACATAGAAACACAATTTAATGTCTGAGTAATAAAAGGAGTGCCAAATAGTTATTTTTAAATTATTTAAATAGAGTTATTTTTGGGAGTAGAATGCATTATGCTGAACATGACAAAAAGCTTAGAAAGACTATTTAGGCATCTTTTGTGTGTTGTGTAAAGAATGCTTGGGCATACAGTACCTGATGCCTAGATTTTAAAATAATCCAAGTATTTCTATAATCTCTCATAAATGTATCATATAGAACCCTGTAAAGGCAAACATGCGCTGTAAAAAGTTCCCTCAAAATAGTGATTCAGAATTGAGATGTCATATTTGGGGTGCACCCATGCGATAATTGTAATGTGTCAAGTATAAACCTATGATTTCCGGTTGTGCCTAGATGCCTGGCAAAAATAGTCTAAATAAGAAAAGAAAAATAGATATGATTATATACAAAACAGATAAATAAATATAGTCATTCATTCATGCATTATTTTATCATACTCAGGGTCAGAGGGCAACACAGGGCACGAGGTTGTACCGGGGATCTCAGTGCTCTGATTCATAAAAGCTAACTATAGCTGTTAAAAGGAAAAGTTTACTAAGCAAAAAGTACAGATTCTTTTAAATGTAATGAGTAGAATTAAATAGTATTTAGTTACAAAAATAATCAAGTGAAGTACAGATATCTACAAAATATACTTGAGTAATGAAGTAATTAAGTACTTTGTTATTACCACCTCTGGTCTGAGGTCACATTGCAAGATATCAGACGTACTGTTTCCATTGATTGGCCAGATTGGAATTAAAAAGGTCTGTTTTATATGTTTTTACGTTTCACACTACCATGAAATAAACAAATGTGTCAGACATCTCAGGGCTTTTATCAGTTATCATCAGTTCTATGCCAATATATTCAAGATAATAGTAATAATAAATCATGCATTAGAAACTGAGATCACCTAATAAGTAAATTATGTATAAAAGTTCCTGGTTTGACCCGGCTTATCCTAGTCAGGGTCACTGGATGGAGCCAAAGCTTAGCCCTGAATTCACTGGACATTCAGTGCTAACTAGCTGGTCCCCATTCCAATACATTGCATAGTCCACATAACTGCATAACCTGACTTACAAATTGTAAAGGCAGCCAAGAGTTCAAACTCAGGTCCAGCAACTACCTCAATACTGCTGAGCCACAGTCAAATTTGATAAGCAATTACTATTTTATTCAATGGTCATGTGAGATTAATTGACAAATTCATAAAAATATAATTTAGCTTAGTATTTAGTACTTATTACACTTTAGTGTCTTGAGTTGGCTAGGACTTATATTTGGTATTTCTCTTGCTGTAATACAATATACAAATACAAAGAAAGATCTGGGTAGTTAGCTTCTCCTAACGTATATTTTTGCCAATTAAATCACTTTAGCACCATTTAAGGACCTTTGTCGTATGGCCTGAAATCAAAGCATCACTAAAATGTGTTCAATCATTATTTATACCTTTTGCCTTACAACAGGGGTTCTCAAACCTTTTGCAAGTTCACTGGTTCACTGCAATTGTATTGTAAAAATATATTATATATTGTATGCTAAAAAATACACCATTCTTAACACACTCAGTTTATAGGCTTTTACCTCTATTTAAAACACAGTACACATGATAAACAACTCACCTGCAGATATACTCAGGAGGGGAACTTTTCTTAGTTATTGCTGCCAGTGCACTTTAATGTGAAGTACTGAGTGTACGAGACAACATGATCATCCTGTACAATAACTCAACACAGATGAGTGTACTAACATCAAACACAAGCACACATTCTGGCTATGTGGCCTGAGATGAACTCATGTGTTACTCACATGTTGAACTGAAAATACCATGGTGACTAAACAGAATCTGATTTGATTATTAGCCTCTTCGTTAATTTTGTTCATGTGCATAAGTAAATGCAAAGGGGTGTAAGTATGTGTAATTATCTGTATTATCAATATAAAATGAATATAGTAGTATTACATATATATATAAAGCAAACATACCGAAGTGCTGCAATTGGATTTTGGTTGACAGATATTTTCTGTCACATGGAATTACTAATTTGATCTTATGCTAAAAAAAGGAAATCTATTAAAACAGGAAATGTCAGATCCTAATGACAGTAGCGTGCAATTCACTAATTTAACTCAGCTGGAGAACTTGTTTACTTGTTCCAGGCCTTATTACTAGATGTATATAGCAAACAAATATTTTAACTCTTTGATTTAAAAACATGAAGCCAATGAGGGAAAATAGATTCAAATTAAACTCAATATTAGCTCATGTTTTTTTAAAAAATTGTCGGAATTTTTTGGAACATGTTCAAACAGTTTTGAAACACAAAGGAACTTTCTAACAGACTCATGACTGAAGCATCTTGAAATTCAGGTCTCTTGTTTTCCACAATGTTATAAGAAAAACTGCTCTTTCTCAATTCCTGTTTCGAGTGTTTGCTAGCAGATGCTTCTTCTCATTTTTCTTCTACAGATGTAATAATTGTTAATGCCTGAGGTAACTTAGGTCGTCTTTAGTCTAATAGATGTGCTCTTATAGCTTATAGACAACACTGAATATATACCATTTTTATATAATGCAAAGTAGTCAGTCTACAGCTTGTATAACAGTGTAAATTTCCTGCACCCTCATAATAACTCAGCACACAGCTATTAATGTCTAAACCGATGGCATCAAAAGAAGAGTAAAGTATAGTATATTCTCAAGTAAAAATGTCAAAACTGTGCCCAATTAGCCATTTTCCCACCCATGTATCATGTGCCTTGTTAATATTATAAGGTCTCAGGTGTGAATGAGGACCAGGTGTGTTATATTTGGTGTTATTGTTCTTACACTTTCTCATACTGGTCACTGAAAGTTCAACATGGCACCTCTTGACAAAAAACTTTCTGAGGATCTGAAAAAAAATATATCGCTCTACATAAAGATGCACAATGCACATGTTCAGCTTCATAACCAGTCACTGGCTTTTGTAAATAGGCTTAGGAGTGCTGCTTGCATTGCTGCAGAGGTTAAAGGAGTGGGAGGTCAGCCTGTTACTGCTCAGATCATATGCCACACACTGTATCAAATTGGTCTGCATTGCTGTCGTCCCAAAAGGATGTCCTTTCTAAAGATTATGCACAAGAAAACCCAGAAACAATTTGCTGAAGACAAAGGACATGGAATTCTAGAACCATGTTCTGTGGTCTGATGCGACCAAGGTAAACTTATTTGGTTCAGATGGTGTCAAGCTTGTGTGGTGTCAACCAGGTGATTACTAAACAGACAAGTGTGTCTTACCTACAGTCAATCATGGTGGTGGAAATGTGATAGTTTGGGGCTGCATGAGTGTCAACTGTGAGGAGCAGATCAACTGTACTGCCCAGATCATAGAGGGAACCAAGAATGCCAACATGTACTATGACATATCGATGTTCTTCCCTCGGGAAACTGGGCTGCAGGGCAAAATTTCAACATGACAAAAACCCAAAAACTCAAAGGGTCACTTCCTTTCTAAGAAATTGAGCGCAAAGGTCTCTAACATCCACCATGATGTCATCATGGAGGAGTGGAAGAGGATTTCAGTGGAGCTCTAGTGAACTCCATGCCCAAGAGAGTTAAGGTTAAGGTGCTAGAAAACAGTAGTGGCAACAGAAAATATTGAAACCTTGGGCACAATTTGGCCATTTTCACTCACTTTTGTGAGACACTGTAAGTAAGAGATTAAATATAAATTTAGATTTTACTGAATGTACTATGCTTTTGCAAGGAGTCAGAGCTAGGAAATCATGGATTTCGACTTAACTAAGTGTAGGAAAGACAAAGTGAGAAATAATGTTTGAGTCTCTATGTATGCTAATAAAAATTATTTGAATCCATGTTACTGCGTACTTTGTCCTGAAAGGCTGACAAAAAAAGCCAATAACCTTTACCAGGATTTACAGCCTTAAAGTCAGCCTAGAGCAAACGGATGCTGATGGCTGAAAAGGCAGAGTAAGCACATTCAAGACATGGCTGATGATATGTATCAGCTCATTCATCATCATTACGATTTTGTAGAGAGGGAGCACACATGTGGAACATCAAAATCAACACCTGTCTAAACAGATGGACAACTCTAGCCTAGATAGGGCAATATGTTGTTGGATGAAACACACCACTTTAACTGATCTCAACTTAAGTAAAAGCTTTAAAACACCTAAACATCTGTACTGTAGAGTAAATCACTCTTTAGAAATGCAAGTTACTGGAATGGTGTAGAATGATCTTATTTCAGTAGTGCTGCTACCTCCACTGGCCAAGGCCGTAAAATTTGACATTCACACGGCTTAATTTGTTCAGACTAAGAAAGTGTGGTTTTAGTTAGACTACAAGAACAGTTGGATTAAAACGTTGAATGCAACTGTTGCCACGAGACGGCACTGCACAGCAACGTTCTGAACATTAAATTTGATGTGGTAACAGACATAGATTAGTTTGTATTGTACCTTTTGTACATGCTTAATTATTCTTAAAAATGTATTCGAAATATATTTTTATGCATTATGTGATTTTTGTGACAATGAATGTTAACCTAACTCATACTTAACCTAGATAGGTGACAGTGAAATATTTTAGTTCAAATGCACACTTAACAGATTAACTGTAAAATGTCACAGTGTTTTTATATTGCATGGCACTGAACTCATTTGCAATACTTTCACAAAGAAACTGTTAGCGCCTGTATTGACTATTATAAGACGGTTATAGTTGCAAAAAACATGTCGGGGTGGTGCGCGGTAGCAGTGTTGCCAGGTATACGATAATTATCGTATTTGTAAGATATTTTTTTTTCCTTTGTACGTACGATCAATAATCCAAAAAAGGTCAAATATACGATAATTTGACCATTCCGTAAACGTTGTTTGTAATCGGTTGTAATCAGCCTGTCGCAACTGTCTGTCAGAGGTTGTTTTTGTGACCCTTGAAAGCATCTTTTTCAGGAAACAGATGCTTTTATAAAAGAACAGACCGTCAGCTGCACTCACCCCATGAGTGAGGAAAAGGAAAAAGTCGTGAGTGTCTGTTATACGCTATACAACACTATACTGACTAGCGCATTAATAGACTTGTTATTTTGGTTATGACGGGTGTACGATAATTTCTCTCAAAATACGATCATTTTATGTGCCTGGTGCGATAATGCAAAATGTCTTACCTGGCAACACTGCCCGGTAGTAATCTTAAGTAAACGTAAGCTTCCTCTTTCTGAGTGGAAATGTCTGTTCTGCTTTCTGCAGCAGATGTGTGATAGTTACATCTACATACTGAGCCAGTGTTGTGCATGCGAGTTTTCCAGAGATCATGGCAATCAGAGGATCGTGCACACTACTGGTATCTTTACTCTGGATTACAGTTTCAAGCTCCACTCAGAATTTACATCGACATTCAGCAAGGATCAGAATGAGCTACCAAAGTAGGAAACAATTTTTTTTTCAGATCTAGTGTAATTATCATTAGTGAAATGATAACAGTTAACTTTGAAAATATGTAATTATGAAAAAATGTGCTCACAAAAAATAGGGGATATTTTAAAATGAATATAAAGTAATTATATTACTCCCAAACACACTGACAGTGATCGGACATGGACAGGATCCGATTATCCAGCAGTTCTTGTGGAATCCACTTAATATTCATTTTGAAATATCCCCTGATTTTTGTGAACAATGAACATCTCAAGGTTTGGTTAACTGTGGTCATACTACTACGTTGGATATGTTGTACTGAACTTCCTTTGCAAAAAAACAAACGTTGTAATGCCAACAAGAGCATAACCTAAATTGGGGCAGGTTTCTAAAGTTTAATTTTAATTTAATTTAATTTTAGTTTAATTTAATTTTGTATATGAATAATAGTAAAGTAATATGTGGGTGAAAGTCATATGTGCCTAGATATGTATAAAATGTCATATAATCTCTTTACTATAATGTACAGTGTAATGTAAACAGACGGTCATTTTTTTTGCACATGTAATCATATTACCTACCAGCCTTATGGGTGGCAAAAGCTAATTCAGTGTATCTAGTTTAAAAGTTATGAATGAAATATACACTTGACGTAATAATTGATGTAATTGACTAAGGGGCTTTACAAGGACTGTGGTAGCTTAGCGGTTAAGCTACTGGACTCTGGACCTGAAGGTCCTGGGTTTAAATCCCACCTCTGCCAAGCTGCCACAGTTGAGCACAGTCAAGAGCATAATCCAAATTGGGGCAGGTTTCTAAAGCACTAGTTTGTTTGTTAAAGAACTCAACGGTCATATAAATAGTTCATAAAAATCCAGTATTAAAGATTATAACTATTTTACAAGATCACTTGTCAGAAAATCAACAACACATGCAGTTATGAGCTACCTGTTTGCCTGTCTGTGTCTACAGTCATGGACAAAAGTTTTGAGAATTGCACAAATTTTGGTTTTAATAAAGTTTGCTTATGTCAGGTTTTGTTAAACCTTTTGTCACATGTTTATTTGGTATAATAAAGTATAAGCACTCCATACATTAGTTCTCTTTTTATTGACAAATAAATCCAGTTTAAGCAAAGACTCAACAATTTACAATGTTGACCTTTCTTCTTTAAGACTTCTGTAAGTCATCTCAGCATGCTGGATATGAGCTTCTGGGTAGAAACTTAAATTATGACAACCCATTCTTGCTTAATCTGTGCTTGGTACAGTTTCTGGATTTTTGTCTGCTCCTTCTCTTTTTGAGGATTAACAATAGGTTCTCAATGGGATTGAAAATCCCTGGAGTTTCCTGCATGGAAACATGGAAATAAAATTTTAATGATTTGTTCACCGAGCCCCTTGGTCAACACTTTTGCCTTATTACATGATTCTTCATTATGCTGGAAGATGCATTGTTCATCTCCAAATTGCTCCTCGATTGTTGGGAGAAGTTGCTCTCGGAGGATGTATCTCTGGATGAGAAGCAACCCAACACATGAATGGTCTCAGGATGCTTCACTGCTGGCATGAAACAGGACTCTTTACAGTGTTTACCTTTTCTTGAACTTTGGGGGTTGGGACTGGAAATTGAGGAATAATGTATTAAACGAATCACAAAGTTACTTTAAGAGAACCTTTGAGGGAAGTTTATCAAGGCGGTAACCGACGTTGGCAAGGCTGCCACCTTAGCTATTAAGCAGTGTGTGAAACTGAATAAACAAACTCGGGTTGTTTTGACAGACCCTTTTTCACACCACAACAAAATCATGATGTAGTCACAAGGCTCAAGAAAAAAAACATTATCCAGAAAAAAATAAGACTTACGTAATTACAGGGGAAATTACAAATTTTAACTGAATCCTACACACACAAAATGTGCCAAAACTTTTAATGGTTTCAGTAGCAAATAATTGGTCACTTATTTTCCAAATATAAAACATAACTTTGTTTAGGATACCCTTTCAGTGTGATATTATGTTTTATCTTGCGTGTATAACTGTTTAAAGAAAGAAACAAACTCCGCCCCACCCAGTGGTTAAGATTTAACCAGTTAATATGAGGTTTGAAAAATTCTCCCCATAGTTAGTTTGTGTTTAGTGTAAGATCAAGTATTTTCTGTAGGGTCCGTACACTCCTGGATCTGTTTTAGATGACCAAATAAAATGATTTGAAGTAAAAACTAAAACCATTAAAAAGTTTCAAAATTTATATCTGACATGCACAATAGGAAAGGATAGGAATACAAATGCTTTTAACCGATTTTTGTTCTATGACTGCTTGTTTTTGAGTGTTATCTGTCGTGTGTGTATATATAGTTTACTGCCATCCTGTTTAATTTTCCATTAAGGCTATAATACCATAGTTTACTGTAACTCATTTTTACAAAATGTATTGTACAGTAATGCATTTATATGGCATTACTTGAAATGCTGGACGCAAAACGCCACCATATGCACCACTTGTCACGACTAGCTCTACTGGGAGGACAGGAGACGGAGATGCAGAACAATGGGTGTTTATTTTTTCAGTGAAAAGCACAGGCAATGAGTCAAGTGTGATGAGAGGCGAGAGGCAGGAGGAGCAATAGGGTGATGCTGCTGCAGTACAGGGTTCGAGACCGGGAACCAGGGTCGAGCTG
>JAVSBV010047758.1:0-11016 GCA_033117975.1 Parotocinclus spilosoma
TTTCATAAACCCTGCACCCTTAAGGTGGGGTGGAAGCTTTGACACCAGAAACTGTGCTGAGAGAGAGGGGGATTCAGCGTAAAACATTAAGGAATGTGTTTTTTGGGGGGGAAATTTCCATGCACACATGCTCCATTCTAGAAACTATTGGTTCTATTTTAAGAGTTATATTCAGGACATAGTAAAGGAAACACTTTGAATTAAATAATTTTCAAACAAATCAGATCTCTCCAAGAACATATGAACTCTTTTGGTTTAACATATAAGAATCCAACTTAATTTGACTGTGTATGTAGACAGACAGTGTATAGATCCACAAGAGCCCCCACATTGCATGCGTCATCTGTGCTCAGCCACTTCCTCCTCGACTTCCTCTTGCCTTTGTGTACAGCCACAGCAAATCACCATGGAAACGGTGTCCTAGTTAATAGAGATAACACACGGCTTTGTCATGGCCACGCCAAACAAACTGTTAGTGGATTATGCTTGGATTAACTTGGTTATTGACCTTAATCAGGGCTCATATTGAATAACTTTTACAGTCTATGAAAATAGTCATCCCATAGGCCCTTGACACATAGAGGTGCACTCTGCATTATTATACTTCACGTATTAATTCAAGCAACGGCCCAATAGTTATATTGTGACAGTTTTGACCGGTATTTATAGTGCCATATTTGCAAATGTGAAGGCTCAGCATCAGCGGCTAGACAATCTCTGATTGACATTATTTGTACAAGTTGGATTCTGCAGAGATGAGTTGAGTAAACTGTGGTTGAGGCTTTGAGCCACACACTGTGTGTAGAAGTAAAATTTAAAAAGCTGCATTGTTTTTTTGCATTGATTTAAACTTGAACTTGCCTGAATTAAAGAGCAGTGCTGTGTACCAGTTGATTGAACATATATAAAAGTGTTAATTTATTTATAATCAATTGTTCACGTTTATGTGTAGGGCTGTATGTGAAGAATAAGGTTTCTTATACAGAATGCTCTCTGCCCTGTCAGCGCAAAATGGACAGTGACTATTTTTTAACCCAAAGAGTCATGTCTGGCATGCATCCTACAGTGACAGAGGGGCTTCCCGACAGTGCGCTGCTCACCTGGACCAAAGTTATTATATCTTATTTTTGGCATAGCCTATCCATGGAATCGCTTGATACGAACCAAACAGGTCCATAAGGTAGAGCAATGTTGGGAAAATCCTGGTTTGTATCATGTTTTGTATCTTCCCTGTGGTACCCCTCATGGTGAACCACAACCACATTTAAACTTCATTTTCAGTCTGTTTTGTAGGAGCATCTCTTGATTCTGGGTGAGTTTTGGCCTGTGTTTAATCTAGGAACCATTCCGAGGATCAATGTTTAGCCTGATTTATGCTTTAGATTAAAAAAACATTCTTAGTTGCCTATTAAACAAATATTTGGGCAATAATGATGCAGCATTGATAGGTGAGCTCAGGATGCATTGCTTTTCACAGCGTTGGAACAGTATGAAAAATGTTGATAAACATGTAGTGTATTACAATTACTATGACTTTTATTTTATTGCATACATTATGGATGCAAGATATTTCATGTTTTATCTTGTCAACTTCATTTTATTTGTTAATATACATACATTTAAACCTGCAACACATTCAAAAAAGTTGTGACAGTGTAAGTTAGGGCTAGTAATGGTAAAAAAAAGAACTAATAATGTTGTCAAACAGCGTTGTCAACGGGTGATTGTAATCATGATTACACACGTTGCTTAGCAAGGACAGGGTACAGGTACTGGAGTGGCATGCCTGCAGTCATGACCTGTCCCCAACATAGAATCCGGGGATAATTTAGAGACATTAAATGTGAAACTTACAACATGTTGCACACTTTAAGACACTTTTTGTTTTCTGGAAGACTGGTACAAAGAGTGATATCCACTATGCCAAAACAACTTTTATGAGTGATGTTATTTTTTTAAGATGGCAACATTGCATAGCTGTAAATGCTTTGTCGTTTTAAACGACAGGATATATACTGATATAAGATATATAGATGTATACTGTCTGCAATAAAATAAAAGTCAAAGTAAGAAACACCACAGGGTTTTACAGCTTGTTTGTTTTGCTTTTTCCATACTGTCCCAACATTTTTGAATGTGTGGTTGTAGGATTTGGAGGAAGTTGCTATTACACATAGTGTATGTACCCCAAACACACTCATCTCACTCATACCCCAACTTAATTGATCACAGAGGCTTTGGGTGATTGTTTGGTTGTTCAGATGTCCTGTTCTGGGTGTTCTTTTTTTGGATAAACCGTATGGAATCACTGGTGACCTCCTCAGCATCAGTGTTAGGAGACAAGGTGGAGCCACTGATTACTTTAGTCTTTAAGATGGGCTTTAAAGAAAAGACAGCACTGATGAAAGACCAGAGCGTACCCCACACATATTCAAGCATACGTTGGGGATGCTACACACCTTTTAGGCAAGCTACTGTTTACATAAATGCCCTCCTACAGAATACCATGTGTATAGTTACTAAGTGTACCACTGGCTCTGAGTTGTGACTCTCAGAATAGAGTATGGGGCAGGAAGTAGACACTGCATTAATCATTGCTTTGCATATGAGGTATGAAGTTTTCTATCCACCCATAGTGCTAAACTGGAATGATCCAGTAGGACACACCTTCCAAACCAAATATGGTGAAATGGTCAACATTCAGCAAACATGATGTAAGTTTGCTTTACTCTTAAATCAGATGCCTGGGGCAGTGGAAAATGTTAGACGTCACAATCCATCACAATCCATTCCTAATGCCTCAGATAATTTTGCCATAAGTTGTAAACTGTCACTACGTTTAGGTAAATTATTAAATCCAGTGCTACACGACATGCAGTCAGCATATTGATACTGAAAGTATTTTTTAACTCTGTATAGTTTTGCTTTTATTATTATGGTAGGAAATCCCCTTGGTCTTCCAATGTCTCACATGCTCTTCAGGTCTTAACTTGTCTAGGATGCAACTCTAGTTGGCATCCAAATGTAGTCTGGTATTAGAGAGGTTTAGCATTCTGTGATCTGATTTGAAGGATAAACCCTCACTGTGTGATTGAAGCTTCCTTGTTTATACCAGGTTGGACAAAATCCCAGCCACTATCACTTCTAGGTGACTTTGTAACATTAACTCCCTGAAGTCATGTTGATGTGCATGCCATCAGTTTAAAACAGGAAACACTGGTGCTGAAGTGTTCTTTTGACATATAATGGATCTCCCAAAACAATGCTAAGGCTCAACAGTGGCTTTGCTCTTCAGCTGCCAGCTGATGGCTTTAGTCAATGCTTGACTGTGATCAAGATTTTCACACATGCAGTAAATCTTCCAGGAATTCAGAACTGTAGGGCATAACCTTAAAATTGTGTGCTCCAAGATCATTTCTTAGATCAAGTTCTGATGCCCACAACTCAATAGATATTAATCCAGTATTACTATTAATCAATCTAGTCATTAATCATATGCTTTTGTCTACAGTGATTCTAGTCAAAAACCTGTGATTTAAGTCCCAAGAATTGGACGCGTACAGAGCTAGACTTTGAACTTAGAACAAACTTATCAGTGGCCAAAAACCTAACCAATAGTCAGCTGATGCTATTGATTTGTCTGAGCAAGTATATTACATCAAAATCATTTAATGCATTATATTATATCAGTCATATACATAGAGGGTGTTGGCAGCTTCCCTGTCCTAAAATGCTGTTTTTGTTTCCTAGGCACGTCTGAGTGTCAGATGGTATGTGATTATGCCTCACTGTGTTAAGTTTAATGAGAAACCTGAACATTTTAATCTTTTCCCTTTGTGTCAGTTGCACAACAAAGGCAGGATGAAACAAGAATAGCACATCATTACTATAAAAGAAGTAAACTGGCATTGAAAAAGACTGTATCTGCCATATCTTCTAACTTTCTTGTGGAACTGGTAATAATGGAATGAAGAATTTAGGGGAATGCCAGAACAGTCTGTCATAGTCAGTAAGAAATCACACATACTGATTTAACAGTCTTACCATGATCACCCTTTTACTCGACTATTAAATTGGATCTTTTGTACAATATTATACAGGTTGAAGAAGGTCATACTAGCCTTACATAAATAATATTTGTGCAAATAACAAATGACATACAATAATCTTTTTGTAATGTCCTTGTAATGCTTCTTGCGCAGTATGTTCACTTTTATACTTAATCGCAAACACGTAAACGCTAAAACTGCAGTCAGACACAAAGCGCACAGTTTACATTTAATTAAAAACAGATAATAAAAAATAAAAACAGGATGAGACTGTGTTCAGACTAGCACGGGCAATGGAAAAAGCTGTTTATTGTGTTGGGACTTTGCATTCTAACCGTGACTTGGCTTTTTAAGCCACTTTCATAACACAACTAATTATGGCAATGTTCAGACGGGCACTGCCTGAAAAGGCTTAAGTCCATGTGAATGGGATGTGAGTTTTTTAAGTTGATAATGTACACACACCATATATGTGTACTGTGAGCTGCAACTAACCCAGAAACAGACTTTCTTAAATCTCATGGAAGTGGAAAATAGACCTACTTTCTTATCGGACAATGAAATGAAGCATTTATTAAGCAGACAGAGGAAATGATACAAAATTGTACTCACGTAATTAATCAAATGATTTACCAAATGTAATGGATTTTTAATGAATACTAAGATATACTGTGAGAGTGAAGGGACCAAGTCCTTGCCCCCCCCCCCACTGGACAGGTCTCGTTTTAAAGCTAGATCAAAATTGTAAAAAGAACTGTGCTTTGTTATCGGTTTACAATTTTTTACAACGTTTTACAGGCAATCAGCCAATAACATGATAGAAACTGAATTTAGGTGTGAATATATGGTAAAGACTTGCTCCTATTTTTCCTAAACCCTGCACCCTTAAGGTGGGGTGGAAGCTTTGACACCAGAAACTGTACTCAGAGAGGGGGGATTCAGCGTAAAACACAAAGGAATGTGTTTTTTGGGGGGAAATTTCCATGCACACATGCTCAATTCTTGAAACTCTTGGTTCTATATTAAGAGTTATATTCAGGACATTGGTCCAAACCAAGCATAATAATAGGATTAGTTCATGTCTGTGACTTTGGTTCAGTGATGTGGCATGGTTTCTGGTGCTAGATGGGGTGATCCATCCTGTCTTGAATCAATGGTTCTGGCTGCTGCTGGTGGTGTAATGGTGTGGTGTCGTAATACCAGTTGAGTATTATTTGATAACTAGTGTTGTTGCTGACCATGTTCATTCCTTTATGACCACAGTGTACCCATATTCTACTTTCCACTTCACCAAGCTAAAATCATCTCAAACTGGTTTCTTGAACATGTAGTGTGTACTCAAGTTGCCATCACAGTCACCAGATTTCAATGCAGTATGCACATTTGGTATGTTGTGAAATAGGAGATTCACATCATGAATGTGCAGCTGACAAATCTGTGGGAACTGCATTATACTCTTATGGAAAATTTCAGAGAAACGCTTATAAACCAGTACTAGCTAGGTGGGTGGCAAGCGTATAATATCATAGACATATGATATTGTATCATATATTAAGTAATAAAATGTTTTAAAGAAAACCTCATTAGAAAAGCTCCAGTTATTTTTTTTAGAATGATTATACGTCATTGGTAACACAAGAACACATTTACAAAGCATAATTAATACGTGTTTAAATATATTTTTGATGTGCATTTGATAATACTGGAAGATAATTAAATACTGTATAATTGGATGCATTGGTGTGCCTAAGCAAAACCTGACATAGGGCCCCCTATCTAGAACCAGTCCCATCTGAGTAAAATGACACAACATTGTGCATTTGGAATGTATTCTATGTTTCTCATGGGGTTTTCCACAGAGCAGCCTTAGGCAAAGTTTAATAGATCACAAACAAGTATTTTTTTATTTTCACAAAAGCCTGGCATTTATGGGAAACAGAAAGTGAAAGTGTTTTCCACAGTGCTAGCAAGTAATGTGATTTTAGCACATGGATGCCTGCTGCCTCCTGGTCTCCTTTAGACATGGTGTTACTGGTTGTCCGTGACAACCATGGTTGTGTTGTCTGTAGTAACTTAGTAAGCCTGAAAACAGTGTTTAGCAATGCTAAAATGTACATGGCTTCACAACCAGTTTTAGTAATATACAAAGGCACGCAAACAATGTATTAGCTGCTGAAAATCAGCGGGTAGAAAAGTAAATGGAGCCAGGTTTGATGTAGTCTTTTGTAATATGTCACATAGCTGTGAATGAGACAAACAGATTAGGAGCCTTTTTCACAAGTGAGTGAACACACCACAGTCTATTAGTAACAAACTGCCTAAACACGTGTTTATTTGGCTCAGTAATAGCCACTGAGACAGACCAAACTGAGACAGACTGTAGACATTTCAATCTATAAGACACTGTGCAGTCTCCTACCACAACCTTTCACACATTATAGAAGGTCACTTTACTTTCACAAACCTAAAATCGAAAAAAGTTGGGACGGTATAAAAAATGCTGTGCTTTCCACATGTTCTTTGAATTTTATTTAATTGCTGATGAAATTAACCCAAGATATTTCATATTTTGTCTGGTCAAATTATTTTTGTTAGTTATTAAACATCCATTAATGAATTCCAGGCCTGCAGAACAATACAAAAAAGATGGGGCAGAGACAAAAGTCTTTCGCGAGCAAAGGTGTGTAGAGGACCTCCAGTTTGTTAGTAAATGCATGAGAATATTACTGAAATATTTAAAAACAGCGTACCTAATAGAAAGACTGGAAGAGATTTTCATCATTCAGACCTTACTGTTTTTGATTTGACTTGTTTTGCATTGCGTTGTTGATAAATGCCATAAAATGCTATGACAGACCCTTGCTTTTAAAGTTCTTGCTGATAACAGTCTGGGTGGTCCTTTTTGTTGTATTTCGTAGTTCGTTATAAGCGACAAGTCTTAAAGACAGGGCCTTTAATGGTATGGGGCTCTGTCAGTAACCTTGGCAAAGATCATTTTGGCATGGCAGCATTAATGCAGAAAAGGATTAAGATTTTAGGGCAACAGAGATTATATCTTTACCAGGAACACCCACGTATTTATCAACACGAAAATTAAATCAATCAAATCAGATGTTAGGACTGAAACATGGAATTCCCGTATAGTCTTTCATATATTTTAATATTTCAATAATTTGCTTACACATTTGATGATAAACTGAAGATAATCGGCCCAAAGACTTTTTATGAACAAATAAAATGAAGTTAACCAGGCAAAACAGTAAATATATTGGGTTTATACTGTCTGCAATTATATAAAAGTATGTATAAGGAGCACTGCAGGTTTTTCTGTTTTATTTGTGGCATTTCATCAAGTTTTATATAGTCAATAGTCAACAGTTTATATAGAATATTATCAAGATCACAAAGGTCATTAGCAATAAAATTCAATGTAAAAATCTTGTCTGATAAGAGCAGATAAGCATTCATGTCTATGCTAGGATGTGAGCAGAACTGAGATGAATTGAGCTGTTTATTACACATTGTGGTTGTATCCAACTTTAATGAATTCCTTCTGTTTCACAGTCACAGAGTGATGTACACTAGCAAACACAGTGATTTGTGCTTCTATGCATTTTGCAAGGGCATGCAGCTTTACAAACTATGACTTCACAATGATTACGAGCTATAGTAAGAAAGCAAGCAATGGAAAAGTGCAATCCCATAAGCCTGCTGCCCACCCACGCGTATTAGTAGGAAACACTAAATCATTTATATATTAGATTATTTATATGCATAAATGTAATCGTAATACAGGTTTATAAATGGATATGTATTATTACATTTATGTTATGGCTATATTATTAGTTGTGAAGTCAAAGTAAAGTCAGATAATAAAAAAAGTGAGTCTGTTTCTGAATTTTCAGGCAGTGTGTATCCAGTGGAAAGCGGAAAGTGGTTAAAGTCGGTCAGTATCATTCCTTACAAATGCCTCAGCAAGTTCTACTCCATTAATAAGTTGTCACTGCATAGCAAACACACAGACTTCGTGCCAACATGAACAAGCAAGTATTTTTCTCTGATAGCAAATGGGCCACACCTACCATTTGCCTTGGCCCACATGCTGATGAATTACTCCAATTATGGTTGGCTAACAGCTTCAAAAATCCTTGGTTTGATCTTGACCTTGGATTCCGCCTACATGTTTTCACGTCCTCCCTGTGTAGGGTTACTCTGGGTGCGATGGTTCCTCCCATACTATAAAGACATATTAGGCTAACTAGTTGGTCTAAATTGGCCCAGTATGAATGTGTCTAAGTAATATCTAAGTAAACTTGTTCCTGTCGTAAATAGCCGCTGATGGTAATTCAACCTTAAATAAACACAACAGCTGTAAAATGCTGTGAACAAAAGCACCTTTATAATGTCAAATGGATCAATGTCCATATCTGTCTTGCAATATATTTCTGCTAGCGCTTTACATCACAACGAACCACTAAAAAACATTTGGGTGGAGGCGACATGCCATTTGGAATGCGATATTCTCATCCTACTGCTATACGCCCTCACTTGAAGCGGAAATTACTTTCTTTTTTGCATTGGATTTGCAATAGATTTTTTAGATTTATGTTCTCTGTAGAATAAAGTTCAGATAAATATTTAACATTTAAATTGCTCTTGTTTGTTGATGAACATGTCATATATCCATTAAGTCTATTGCATTGCAACTACACACAATAAGGA
This sequence comes from Parotocinclus spilosoma, assembly GCA_033117975.1. Classification (NCBI taxonomy): domain Eukaryota; kingdom Metazoa; phylum Chordata; class Actinopteri; order Siluriformes; family Loricariidae; genus Parotocinclus; species Parotocinclus spilosoma. The sequence continues at coordinate 8,772 of JAVSBV010047758.1, forward strand.
AGTGAGTATGTAGCTAATGAAAAGTTGAATTCTTCAATTCTCACAATCTTGCGTTGTAATACTACATGACTAAGCTTCTTTTGCTTTCTTTGTGTGCTTTGTTGTGTTATGTTAGTTTTTCAGAAATGGTTTTCCATCTACACGTGTCACTTTAGGCTCTTTTGTGTTGTCAGGAAACGTGGGTGTGTGCTTCAGTGTGGTTAAGAGTACCTGACCAACCTGTAGGTTAGTCCCTCACCCTCACTGTTTGAGGCTGAGCATGTACACACCTGTTTTTATTTTATGAACTGATGACACATTGTTCCTAAGACCTCAGTTGCATACAATGAAAACAACAAACCTGATCCCAGTCTATCAATTAGGAATGTCGTTCACAACAAAATGTACTAAATAATGTATAGCTGGTAATTTTTTCCTTCAACTTTCCACTTGGGTCCAGCTGTTGCATTTGTAGAGGCCAAACAAATGCATTTTTCCGTAAACATGATTCCTGCCATTCTTTATCTGAGACAATAGTCTGTGCCTGCTGGTACATTTTGCTGTATTATTAGTTGTGCCAACAGCAGGAAAATGCATTATTTACAACTAACAATACAGGAATCAAATGCTCCAATAATGCTGGCATGTTAAAAATGGCTCTGTTTGCGCCCACCCCATTAGCACTGTACCATAAAAGTACCAAAAGCATCTCCAGATCCTACAGGGATTAGTTTGTTTATGCTCTGACTACAGTGCTCTGTTCCTTTGCTCCCCAGTCTATCAGCAGACTATCCTTGCATTAAGCTACTGTCCTTGGCACAGTGCCTTGCTTTGTCTTTGCCCATTAAACAGCAGGTGGTCTCTAACTTAGTCAAAAGCCACTTGCATTTTCTATGTGACTTGAGGATTTCAGTACATTTGGGTAAGCATTATTGCTGGTTTCGAACCTGATACCCATTGTCTGGTCTATCTAATATTAGTGTTCTGAGGTTAACTTGCAAGTGCCTTTACAGGTTTTATTTTGAATTGAACCTCCCAACAATAGGTTTCTTCCCTTTTTTATATTTTGTATGAAGAAAGAATTCAAACACAAGTGACTAGACTATAAAACACTAAACTGCCCTAGCCCATCCTCTGACTGTGTGTTGTTTGTACTCTCTGTGTCTGTGTGGATTTTCTCCAGGTACTCTTGTTTCCTTCCACATTACAAAGACATATGACTAGATGTCTCCACAGGAATAATCTAGCATTTTTTACCTTATGGAGCATTTTGCCAGTGCCAAAATTGTTTTTTGTTTGTTTGTTTATTGTTTTGTAATAAAAAACACTTTTAATTAAAACACCAAAAATATTTGCTGTGGGTTTACTGAGGTTAATGCCAGGGTTATGTGGTGGAGGACTAATACATTGTAGTAATCATTATGTCAGTGGAAAGTACCCAAAATGTATGCTTACCAAGTGTGTGTGTGTGTGTGTGTGACCTATGATATCACGCAAGAATACATGATGTCTGAACTGACCAAGTGATCTGTAGTTTTGGAAATAATTTGTTATAATTATGTCCTGCCCTAAAATTAGCCAATTAATAATCCCGGAGTACAGTTACAAGTATTTATATATGTCCAGCTGCTAAAGAACAAACAAAGATTCCTCAACAAAAAACTCAGCATTCATAAGTGAATATTTTATTAGGTTTAGATTGTCGTATTTAGGCATGTGACACTCATTATTCACACTACACAGACATAAAGCCCAGCTACAGTGAGTCGTATCAGGCCAAGATGACTCAGTGAGTGCTGACTCAATACCCCTCTGTTTCCAGCACCCTGCCTCTCTCACTATTTACATAAAGACTGCTCACCAGCATCACCACAGCGACACCAGTCACAGGAAAATAAACAGAGGAGGGAGCCGATGAACAGAGGGGTAAGAAGAGGCTGATAAAGTTTGTGTCCGAGCACGATCTGATGCAGGAGGTCCAAGATGTAAAATTTTTCCCAGGCTTACCCCTGGGACGGATTGGGTCAGGCCCTGTCCAAAGGAGTCAAACCTGCTGGGTGCAGATGTTTGCCAAAGTGGAATTAACACAGTTAGAGTCCTATGAAAAAATATACTATATATATATATATATATATATATATATATAAAATATACTATTTATATATCAGTGGCGGATGCTGGTCTTTCAGGGAGGGGAAGCTCAATTTCGGCCTACATCATAAAATGTGTGGGTTTATTTATACGTAAATTCTACCCTCCGTTCCTT
>JAVSBV010047769.1:0-11015 GCA_033117975.1 Parotocinclus spilosoma
AAAAATCATTAGGGAATGACTCATTTCATTTCAGAAACAAACAACTTTTGAAAATTTGTTGACCAGTGTAATCAGTTCCAATATTGTGTTCTGTGAGTATTTTGACCAACGTGAGGGTTACAGGTGTGTAATTCTGATACATCAAAGTACTGGCGTGCTCAAAAACAGCATTCATTCTGGCTTACATTTTAAACATGACACATCACGCTCCTCACATTTCAATAGATTTCAGTACCACTCACAATCACAAAGCTATTTTAATTCATAATATGTGTATAATGAAAATCCAATTTGATTGTAAATACATACTAAAATAAGAGAATTGAATAACGCCAGCAATCTGAGTCAACGCAAAAGAGTTCAAGGTCATTCCACCACAGGTGCTGGAGCTAAAAGGGGAACATTCTGCACCTGGGCACCAGCTGCCCAGTCTCCTCCTATTCACGTTATGGCCCAGAGTCACGCATGGGCATCTGCCAAGGCAGAGCTGAGAACATCATCTCACTGCAGGAGCCTGACACTGAGGAAACATGCAGCTGTGTTCATCCACCTGCTTTCTTGTACATAGTTGTTGTATGTGTGTGAGTGAGACACACAGAGAGAGAGAGAGAATGTCGGTTTTTGTCAGCAGTAACTCAAGAAGATTTACCAAACTCCACCACATAATCGAAAAAACAGACCTCCAAACATTCCTGCACTTGCACATGCACTCACTCTATCAGAAAACACCATGTGCACGCCTTATCGGGGTAAGAGACAGGCAGGACACAACAGGTATGTTGCATTTTCTCTATTCTTTTTTTTCTCCCAAAGCCAGCAGGAACCCTGCCACAACCGAGCTCTGACCTACGAACGACACTCGGTTTCGCCACTTCGCACAAACACGAACATGACCGAGCAGCTACACACATGCATACAGCACAGGCTGCAGCTCGTTGGCAGTCATACGTGCCAGCCACAATGTACCTAATGACACCCTGTCCTTAAATGATCAAAAAACAACCCAGCGTTTACCGAAGTTGAGCGTGGGCCATTCTTTTGAGGTTGATACTGTGACTCATGTTTAAAATATGATGTAGGAGATGTTGCACAAAGCAACCTGAAATCAATAGGTTCCTAGACCCAGCTTCAAAATGCTCATTTACTCATATGTACTATTCTTATTAAAATAGCAAACATCAAAAAATCTAAACTTCATGTGACTGAATCGTATTACCCACTGAAATCAATAAGGTTTCGGATTCAATTTAAAAGCAATCAGCGTCTGTTTTGCAGATCAATCCTAACCAGATGATAATTGTGAATTTGAGTGTGGCTCTTTGTTCATTTTATAATAGTGTCACACTGTCCTGTACAAAGCCTATTGGTAGAGGGATTTTACACACAGGTACTGAACACCTCAGTTACAACAGTACATTTAGACATTTACCAGACACCTTACAAAGTGCTACCCAAATGATTTTGGTAAAGGTTCCTGCTCAATGGCAGCAACTTGGAGCACGGAAGTTATGAACCAAACTATGATCCAAATTTCTAAATAAACTGAACATACACATTCGTTTTTTCATATGAATAGGATCCTATTAAATCCGTTTTTCATTGTGGGACCCCCCCCCCTATATGAGCAACAAATACTGCTTTGCTTGAGTCTCTGTTATTCTATAAGACTCTTCTTTTCATTGTTCAATAACACTTTTAATTATTTAGACCATTTATCTGTGATGCTATTTGAAAGTTGCATCTATATTACAACTGATTTGAAAACATCTGATATCAAACAGGCATAACTTCTGCCCTTTATTTTAACTTAATTTATCTGGTCAGCTGACACAAAGATTCAGAACCTATACTTATACACCCGGGGTGGGTCACCAGCCCTTTACATGGATTGGCAAGGCTCGCATGCTTTAAGGTAAAACGCTGCATGCCCCCTCCCTCAGATACAGGTACTATGCCAGGAAATATTGAGGTTTAATTTCAAGATTTAATTCATTTCAACACATCAAGGCTCTCAACATCATAATGGTTTTAGAGCCTGATGTATACTGCTCTGACAGGAGCGATAAGAGCGTGTGTCTGTGCAGCATATGAATGGCACGATGTTATAAACTCAACTGATGGCACCAAGACCTTCCATAAAACCACTATAAAACACAATGACGTTGAAGCACTGAAACTTAAGGTTCTTTAAACACTGGAGTGAAGGACTGTCCATCTGTATCTTTTTTTAGAGGTAATATATGAGACAAAGCACTCATCTAGTGTAATTAAAAGCGATTTTGGCTGGGGTACATCCCTATAATGACAACTGATAGAAACTGTGCTAAACCCGAGCGGATGACAATGTTTAGAGCAGGATATATGCAGAACAAAAATATTTGAGGTCTTCTAACGTGATGAATTAGGGTCACTTTGTAAGTTTGGACAGATGAAGCACTGAGGCACTGAAGAACCATAACAGAAGAGAGAGCAGAAGGGCGCTGAATGGTTAGAGGAAGAGGGAAACAATTTGAGATTGGGTCCATATGAACTGTTAAACCAACCAATCCAACGACTGTCAGACAAAAAGGACACCTGTTGGGGTGTTTGAGGTCTCAGCCTGTCCACAGTACAGAGATTCAGATAAGATAATGAAGGCAGATTTACAAGGCTAGAGAACAGTCATTTTGAGTCACAATGGAGCCTTCTCGCAAACACACCTACTTTTGTACATGCCTGTTTAGACAATCACCAAAATCTGCCACTGATTGCAGTTCACTGCCTTAGCTATGTTCTCCTGTCAACATTGTCAGCATCAGGTATATACAACATCAAATTAAAGATAGGAACCAGAAATAATATCTACACATGCAACATTTACCTTAAGCTACAATGTGCATAGGGAAATACTGCATGTACATACTAGGGAGTTGCAAATATATCGAATGCAATTGCATTTTTCTAACATCATATACGCATCTAAAACTCCTTCTGATTCATGCTAATGGCAGCAGACTAACGATTCTCTTTGTTTACATTTTTGAGATTTAGAAATGTACACATTATTTGAAATTTTGCATATTCTTTAGAAAATAAAAGTTATTTAATATATGTGGTCAAGCTTTGTGTAATGGAAATTTATGTTAACAGCCGTTTTTTTAAACTCGTTTCAAAAAGTGCATTTGTTATGCATTGTTTTCATTTATTTAAATTATTTAATATTATTTATTACACCGCTCACAAAACGTAGGGGATACTTCATTACCGGATATTTCATTTTGAAGTATCCCCTAATGTTTGTGAGCAATATATTTATTTATTTGATCAATTTATAAAAAATGTAAGGGAAAAAAACAAAAATCAGTACTGCGAATCAAGTAGAATCTTGAGCAGAGCATATCTTTGCACCATCGTATATACTAGGGATTCGCTTTTAAAACCCTGCTCTGCAATGAACTCTGGGAAGTGACAGTCTTGCATTTAATCGACATGCTCCTCAGAGACACATCGGCAGTTAAACTCATGCCAATATTGATCGCCATGCTTTAGTGATTGACTCAATCCTAGATAATTTATGAGAGACATACGAGCAGCTCAGTGATTTATTGCAGTACTAGCGTGACGCAAGGGGCGGTGAAATTTCGAACCTGCCTTATGCAGACTTATAATATAATCAGTGGTTGTGTTAAGATAATTGATTTGCAGTATTTAGTCCACCGCAGCCCAACTGTGGCCGTAAGTCTAGCAGGCTGAATACTTTCATAAGGATGCTTGTTTGCATTAATCAGCTATTAATAATGCTGTAATTTAATAAGCTTACAGTCAAGTCAGTTCAAATGTATAATTATAGCACATGCTTGTAAACACTTGCAAACAAAACAACCAAGCCTAGGGTGACAGTGGTGAAGAAAAAATAAAGTTTAGAAGTGGGTAAATAAAAAATAAATAAATAAATGAGCACAATAAACAAATAAGAATAAATATTAAATACACAATAACCTAAATATACTATTTTTGTTTGTCTGAATGTTATTTATTAATTAATCCAGGCAGGTGTGTCATCTAGCAGGTAACAGTTTTGGAGAGGGGGTTGTTAAGTGGTCTGTAGTACAGCTGTATGGCTACTGCAGGTGGAAAGCCATGTTTGTAGGCATCTATACACAGATTCAATTTGCAATTTCAGTTATCCATGATGTCAGTTTGAAAATATAAAATGGAAAATTTCAAGAAAAAACTATTGGAAGGTGTTAAATTGTGTTCCGTTCTGAGTAACATGATGAAATAGCATGACGTCTTTTCTCGGGATGTGAATAATCGCTTTGTCCAGCCTACAGATGTTGTACAAACCAGCCACTGTCTTGATATTCAGATCAAAATATAAACTACATTCCCAGGGAGGAGGTTGTGGCTACTTCACCTAACGTAAAACACGACGACGGCTCACTACATTTCCCAGCGTTCATCACTCTGGCTTCATGACTCCCTACGTTACACACTGCTGACTTTCTCATCCACGTAAGGGAGAGTACTTTGTATACTACTGAGTCTGGGCTCCTCTCATGGTTTATTCCTTATGCACCACAGGGTGTTTTTAGCCATATCACCACTGACTACTCCTGTCTAGACTCTGCTCTTTGTAAAGCTGCTTTCTGGCAGTATGCATTGCCGAAGAAGCTACACAAAAAATATAATTAACCTGATATGATTGGTTTTTGGGGAGTATAGAGACATTTTGCTGCAATTTGTCCATTTCAGGTCAGGTATCACTCATAATAAACTCAACAGTGAATCACCCTTAGAGTTATATCTGAGCCCTGAGAATTCCAAGATAGGCTCTGAAGCAACCAACAACCCCCAACAACCAGGTCAAAAAGGGGGAGGTCAATTAAAGGATTACATCAAAGGATTACATTAACATTTAATGGAGGGCTGTCAGAACTCAAACAACCCTATGACTTTCTTTCTCATCAGGATCATAAAAAGGCCAAACATATAGGTGGACTTGCATGGCAGGACATGTTGGACCACTGTGATTCCAGTGCACAATTTTATATAATTCCATTCAATGCAAAGAAAGTAGTGAGGTTGTCTGAATTCTCAACAAAGGCACACAGTAGGCTAACAGACTACAGATAAGAAATTTTACAACATGCCCCCTAGGGCTAAACCTCTGATTGTCTGAAGCCAGGCAAGTACCTGAAATGTTTGTAGGTGATAACATAGCTCCACTTTGAAGTTTAGTTTGTACACAGAACATGTTACTCAGCAGAGAATAAGGAAATAAATATAAGATTATCAAGCCTAACAATTCTAATTTGAAGCAAGGAGGAAGATTTACGCTGGAATTGTTCAAAATAATTACATGGAATTGTATGATTTCTTTGTAGATCCAGTGCAAAACTAAGAATATCTGATGGCTTTTGCAGAACCATTACCCTTAAATTACATATATAGTATATACACCAATCAGCCAAAACATTACCACCTGGTCAGTATCCACGCTTAGGTAAGTGTGTCAAATTGACGTCCACATGAATGTCCGGACCCCGAGTTTTCCAAAAGACACTGACCTACAGACCCTATCTGATTAGTTGGCGTTAAAGACGGCTCGAAACCTAACTTACTTCACCACCTGCAGACTAACCACTGTGCAGAAAATGAAAATTACAACACGCTTCAGGAGTCAGCTGTTCACGATAGGCCCAAATCAGCCAAGGTACGAGCACAAAAAACACACTCAGCAAACCATAGTTAGACCATTATAGCAAGGAAATCATCAAACGTTGTCACCAGTTACTTTGCAGATCCCGGGGGCTCAGAGACATGGGTCAAAAAACATTTTTAATACTTTTATGCCAGATACAAACTGCCAAAGTACGGTCTAATTATCATTATCGTATCAGTATACATATAGACACATCTTAAAATCTGGAACCTATCCCAAAATTTCACAGGGCTTGAAACAGGCAGGTGCTGTAACAGCGAGGGGTGCTCCTCCCCAGAGCTCCCTCAGACACAACCCAGCTACAAGGATTCAAACCTGGATCACCTTGACGGTAACCCAATTACCACTGAGCCACCCGAGTTCCTTCCTATATTAAACAATATTGCACACAATTTAAGAAAAATAAGAAAATTACCTGATTGTAGGACTTTTCAGCACCAGATAAGTGGTAGAGTGGCTTGGTGCTGCCCTTTTTCATAAAGTCCATGAAGAACTTGTTGATTTCAGTGACAGAGATCACGCACACTGTGGAGCTGGGTGTAGGTTCAGGAGAGTCCGGTTTGCTCTCGGCAAATGCTGCAAACAATACATCTTCTCCTTCCTTGTAGCCCAGCTCATTGCGCAGATCTTTTCCAGCCTTGGCTACGTGTGCTGCCTGAAGAACATTGAACACGGTCTGGGTTGAACGTTTCCTTCGCCCTTTCTCTGAGTAGATGCACTCAAATGGCATTTCCACGTAGTGTAGAAGCTCCAGGTCAGAGGAGCACATGCGCACGATGCGAGTGTGGAAAGCCTTGGAGCTGCTGCTTTCTCTCTGAACGGTGAGGAAATAAACATATGGGCCACTGTGGAAGGAATAGATGTAGCGCAGAGGATAATTCCCCCGCAGACCCGGTGCGAGGTCCATGTACGACTGCTCAGAAACAAACTCGAAACGGTCTTGGGTCTCCCACATTTTTCGTACAGAGATTGTATGATGGACTCGGGGAGCACTTGGAGCTAGGTCGAGAGGCTCCGAATTAGCAACGAAGAACCTCACAACACCACCGACTTCTACATTAACAACCTGGGATCCTGCGGGGCCGGAAACATAGGCACTGCCATCGTTGTTATGCGAGCCCATGCAGTTCTCCTCTGGCTCACTGCCTTGTTCGTCACCTTGCTCACCACTTTGCAAAAGGTGACGTTTGCACTCGCCATTCCAGGCCGTGCCGCAGGTGAAGAGCTCAGGATCATAGTAGGTCTCCATAAACAAAGCCACGCTGGTGTTGTTAGTATTGGGTGGGAGTTTTGGGTCTCGGCAGCCTTCACAGCCTCTGCATTTCAGGCTCTCGTGGACAGGTCCAGTTACATACTGCATTTTCTCCTTGAGGTCCCCAGATAATGCATAGAGAATGTTGGTAGCACCCACATACACGCTTTTGTCAAAAACTAGAAGTGTCTGAACAGGTGTGTCTGCCACAAAGTGCTGGAGGTCATAAGTCACTGAGAGATTAAGTCTGGAGATTTCTTTCGGTTCCTTGCATTGTCCAAACGTACCCCACCAAAACGTCTGAAGAATGACGAGAATGTATGCAGCGCCAATTCTCATTTTGTTTCCTTAAGGGGGCACAAACGAAAGAAAAACGGAATATATTAAACAGACAAAGCAAATAACAGAAATGCCTCTCCAAACTCCACATGCAAGCCCTAGACAAGCAGAAATAAAGTGCTTGGTTAGGAAATAAATATCAAGTGAGCATGTGAGTCCTGGCTAAAGGACATGGGTAAATCCTTTCCTGAAAAAAACATGAGATGGCATGAGATCACTAAGCCACTATTTTAAACTGTGATGTATCATAACAAAAAGCAGCCCCTGAAATAGGCAAAGAGCCTGTAATTCACCACCACCAACAGGGTCAACCGCTGTTAACATAATGGGTGAATTTGAAACGTCCAAACAGCATTTATGTGGTCATGCAGCAGTGGAAATGAATCACTGCAACGGCAGCCGGCCGAGAGTGCGCCGCAACGACAAGGCTAACTTTAGACAACCCTCAAGGGAGCGGTTGATAAACTCAATTAAGGAGGGCAGGCTGCAGACACTGGAGAGGTGATTTATCTTCAGAGAGATTAAACGCTTTTCATTTAGGAGCTCTGCTTTGAAGAGGGAGACACCGAACGAGAGAGAAGGGCATGTGACCCTGTCTTCTCCCATCACGCCCAGCACAGAGGACTTACTGCCCTTATCTTGGGCCTCACAAGGTAAATATGAGGTGGACACCTGGAGAAGAGGAGTTCGACTAGGACTGCGTTTGTGTATTTTTTTTTTTTTTTTAGTTAATAAGCCAGTTAACCCTCACTTCACACTGAGGGCATCGATATCCAAAACGATTTACAACAGATGAACAAGGCCTTTCTCAAGGGACCAACAGGCGGGATTTGAACACACAACATTCTGATTAGAAACCCAGACCCTTAACCACCGCGTGGTGGATTTCTTCTGAAATCACACCCTGTTCACTATAGGTACAGTTATGACATGTTATAGCCATGTCTGAAAGCAGTACAATAGATCAGCGTCCAAATGATGTGCCCTCAAGGTACAGACTATACCAAGCCTGGAAGTAGGGTAGTGGAGGACAATGTGTCACTCATTTACACTGATACAAACTTTGGTTGTATTCAACTTTGGTTATCTTGTTGGATAACGCACCAGTTATTGAATACCTAAAAGACTTAGTATTTATTAGAATTTATAAATGGAATATATAGTAAGTACAGTTATTTAACCTAGCTTCATTCCCCATTACTATACTGCGCAATTCGTGGTTAACTAAGCCAAAATACAAAAGACACTTTTTACTTTTTACACTCAGTTTCACATAACATGGAAACACAGAGTTAAAAACAACGTTGACACCTGGCCAGAGAACACTTTATTTAACGTTTAATGTAATGTTAGCTGACAATAAGCGTTACCAAAAAAATCAACACCGCTGCTGAATGCATACTAGCGTACTAAGTAGTAACCGTATCCGTATATCAGCAGTTACGGGCCAGTGTTCTAGTTAGTACTGTAGTATCCAGTAGTAGGTATAGTTTAGTGCAGCCATAGTAACAGGCAAAGTTAGGTACCAACGTGACCCGATAAAACAAAAAAAAAAACCCGACATTTTTAAAAGTATTAAACACAGACAGTGACATAAAGTTTAGTGACATTAGTCTTACCTGTTAAAAAGGCAGCTTTACAGAAAAAAAAGGAAAAATCAAGAAAAATTACATCTTCTCAAAGTCTGTGGAGATACAGGCGCGCACTCGGTCTCGCGCTGACTGAGACGCTGAACTGTTATTCAGAGCGCAATAACTTCTCTCTTACAAATTAAGACACACAGGATAAATTCAGGACGTTTCTGACTCTAAACTCATTATTACCGTATAACGTTTTAGCCCCGTCAGCGCCGTTACAAACCGTAATAACCGTGTGTGAAGCCACACCGTAGCCAGTGCCTGAGAGAGCGCGCGCGAGTAAACCTACTGATGTCTGGAGGCTTCAGGTGAACGCGCACTTTTCGGCAGTGTGTTACGTCATTAGCCGCGGAGCTCGATGATTGGTTGTTGACCGAGACAATAATAATAATAACAATAATAATAATAATAATAAACACTTGCGGTGTCCAAGGTCGGAAGACGTTATTTCAGTATTAGCATTATTACGTCAATAAGAATTAATAATAATGACAAAACCTGCACTGGCAACCAATCATTTGCATTAAAATAAAAAATGTAATTGACATCATTTAGCAAAAACAACAACAGAGCGATTTACTAGTCGTATAAACTTATAAACAGCCTTGTTCAAGTGAAAAAAACCTCAACAGTGATGTGACTTGAATCCTGGGTCACCCAGTCCATCGTCCAATACCTTAACTTCTGTGCCACCACAGTCAGTGAGCTCTGCAAGCCATTAAAATACACTGCTCACAAAAATAGGGATATTTTATTATGGGATGTTTCATTTTGTGGCATCCTCTAATTTTTGTGAGCAGTATAATTGAGACTGTGTCCCAAATTGTGTTATTGTAAAACAGGGACTATTAGTAACATGCTTGACTAAATGTTAAAGCTGTGACTGTCTAGCAAACACTGATACGAAAGCTATGCCATAGCTGGGGGATCTGTAGGAAGAAACTTATAAAACTAATAACAATAAATTACACAAAAAGCTATTACTGTACATTATTTGTTTCTTAAAGTACAAAGGATCAAAGGAAGTCCTTAACAACATTTATATTTGTTCCAGAAAAGCGTTTGTGAACCCTTTAGAAACACCTGCCTTTCTGCAGTAATAATTAACTAAGTGAGTTCTAATCTATATCCTAACGATCATAATAAAACACACATTTTTCCTAAATCTGTAATTTAAAAAAACCTTTGAAGACACAATTAAATCATTTATAGTTCAGGCTGGAAAAGGAACTAAAGTTTTATTCTCGCTGGTGATCACAACATACACAGAATCATCATATGTTGCTCACCAAAACACAACATATGAACACATTTGTAAATAAATCTGTGTAAACCTAACAACTTCTCCAGTTCTACCAGTCTACAGTGTGCTGTTTGTCACAGCTATATCATGGGTGAAAAAAAAACATAAATTAACATTTTATACTTAGCAGACACACTTATACAGGGTGACGTCTGGCTCATATGCTTTTAAAGTCCAAGACAAGAACATCCAAGCAATTGTGCCTCAAGGACTAAAGCAGCTTGACAAAGGTGGTATTTGAACCCTGAAACTTCTGGTTCATAACTGCAGTACTTTAACTGCTAGATTACAACATTAAACAGAAGAACCTAAAAAAACGAAACAAAATCTTCAGGAAAGCAGACGCAGCAGTTTGGTGTAAGCTAAACTCCCCAGAGGCCTTAACAGAGCAGAGAACAATAAATAAACTGGAACCAGTTCAAGCCAATTTTACTTAACACTGTAAAGCAGAAAGCTTTAAACATATTTCATATCCAACTGCCATGCACATCCAAAATCTGTATTTATTATTTTTACACTCTAAGACATTTTCTTTGGTTAATGTCTAAAACCATACTTATATAAAATGCAATGCTGTATAAATAAGCAGCATTTTGTGCTGCTGTTGTCTCAATATACATGTGTGTGTGTGTGTGTGTGAGAGAGTGTGTGTGTGTGTGTGTGAGAGAGAGAGTGTGTGTGTGTGAGAGAGAGTGTGTGTGTGTGTGTGTGTGAGAGAGAGAGTGTGTGTGTGGTGTGTTTGTGTGTGTGAGGGGGGTGTATGTGTGTGTGTGTGTGTAT
>JAVSBV010047780.1:0-11015 GCA_033117975.1 Parotocinclus spilosoma
CATTGACTTGTGTATATATATGTGACTGGTGTTGAGATGAACTTGTGTATGGATATAACCTTGTGTGTGTCGCTTACCTGGCCACTGATGCTGAAATCGATGTTAAAGAAGCCAAATAAATAAATTGTCCATGGGCAGAATGGAAACATTGATAATATGACCGTGATTAGCTTTTTCACCTTACAGCTCCAGAGAGCTAGGTTCAAGTACCAACCCAGTCTGAAGCATAAAGTGTACCTTACTCAGTATACTGGTCTTCCCTCCAGATCTAAGAACAGATCTCAGATCTCACCAACAGATCTCTTTCTGTTGGTGATAGCTATGAATCTAATCAAATGGGTTAATTGTAATGGTGTTTGACCAGTGGCGGATGCTGGTCTTTCAATGAGGGGAAGCTCAATTTCGGCCTACATCATAAAATGTGTCGATTTATTTATACGTAAATTCTACCCTCCGTTACTTTTCAAGAAAATTATCTGTGACCCTGTCGTACCAACAACTTGACTAGTGTCCTCTCAACTTAGAACAGAATGAAAATTAAAATAATTAAAATTAATTTCTCCCACGGATGTTAACACCAAAAGATCGCGGAAGATGAGCTTCCCTTGCAGTCTTAGAGCAATCGCCACTGTGTTTGACCAATACATGTGAGGGGCTCTGGCAAAACCAGGCTCTATTCACAAAAATTCAAAAGGCAGAGCTTTACAAAACTGAAAGACTTTTTAAAATCATATAAAAATTGACCAAGTTATGACTTTTTAAACTCCAAAGATTTGCATACCATCATTGAATTGGCTGTTTGGATTAAATTGAATCATTCAGCATGCATAACTTTTATTGAGGTAGCTTTTAGCAAAATGGTTCCGTTTTCTGTGCTTTTCATAGTTCTTGGGCTTTTTTTCTAAATTTAAAATCATATTTTAAGCAACCTTTTAGTCAGAATATCAATTACATTTTGAGAGAATGTTAAGTCTTTTTTATTCGTTATATGAATGGAGGGGACACAACTTTTGCTTTAATATATCAGGCACTGGCACTTCCAGTAGATTGATGAATCTGTAATAGGTGCATGGACACAAGTGCTGAAGCAATACTGGTCTAGACCGCTGTTAGGTACCGTTTCTTGGGAGTAATCATAATAAACGTAGAACTGTATGTACTGCTTATGCTTTACCAATTGGGATCTTATGTTTACATAACTGATGCATTACTAATGTGCCACAAGGCAGCACATGAAACAAGAGCTGCAAGCACTCTTAAAAAGTACAGTTAAAAATGAATCAACCTTATGCTGTGGTAAAATTAAAAGAAATATTTTTATTTTTGAGTTTTTAATTTAAATATAGTTTAACACGATATTTCCCTTCCTTGCTTTTCACTTTTTCCAAACTTCTGTGAGCTTAATTAGTTTCTGTAATTTTTCGCCACTTTGCTTTAACTTAAGTATGTTCGAACATCTAGCGACACAAAGGACAAACAATTTCTGTCATCAGCTGTAATTCCAAGAAGACACAGTGTTGAACACCAACATATTTCACACTTAAATAGATTGTAGGGCAGCTGTTGTTAATTTGTTCTGAATACAGGGTTGGCTCGTTTTAGGTGTATTTGCCCCATTATACATTCTTATTTGAATTTGAGCAGCTATGAGTAGATTGTAGCTAAACTCATATTCATATAGTCATAAATCTGACACTTTATGGAGCAGTGGTTTATCTCACCTAGGTCACATACATTTGCTTTATCTGTGCATCTGTCATTGCCCCAGATCACAATATGTTGGATGGGCTGGATAGCATTTTATTCATTCCTTTTCACAGTCATTGACTGCAATTCAAAGTCGTGTGGAGCTGGTGGATAATAAATAGCACTGGTAGAAGGGAGGAACCAACCCTAGTCAGAAAATCATTCTTTGTATGACAGACATGTATTTTCACAGAGCGACCAGCTTGAACTAATGCATGTCTTCGAATTGTATGAGTAAGCCACAGTACCAGTTTAAAACCCATAAATAGATAAGGAGAACATGCAAACTCCAGACCAGGAGAAGACCAGAAAGCAAACCATGGATCTCTGGAGCTGTCAGGTGACAGTGCATACATTTGTACCACCTGCTGAAAAGATGAAGTTCATTTTGTTAACCGTTTATTAATGCAAATTGTGTTTGTACAAAAGTGAAGTTAGATTTTCAACAAATCTATAATTTACATCCACTTACCTTTTGACTATATATGCACATTGAAAATAAAACATCCCTGTTTGTATCTGAGTACCTGTGAATGCTTAGTTTTTAACCCATAAAAACCAGTAGTGGTTAAATCCATGTAAGAGGGTTGGGTGGTAAGAAATGCTTGGTCAAAATTGTAGCAGCACAACTGCAAAGTGAAACACAGTTGCAAACAACATAAAATTAACGGAATACTTGTTTAGTGCTGCTGTAAGTTGAGTGAGTCCTTAAACAATCTCCCACCTTCCACTGCTGGAGCTATACAGCTATGATTTGTGGCGTCTGTCAGGAACACTATTGGACTCAAGAACTTAGTGAAAAAGATTCTTCTTCTACCGACTGCTCTCCATCTTTTATGAGAATGCAGTACTTTTTAAGGTAAGTGACTAAGAAGTTTTGCTTCCCTTGGGGCTGCAGTGTATTTGTACAATAAAATATCTACAGTTTCTGAATGGTGTATAAAACCCAGTGCTAAAGATTAGATTTGTTAACTATTTGACCTTGGAGTCCACTCTGTATGGGCTTTTTGACCATACATGCTATTTTTGTCCAAATAGCATGTTAACCAATTCAAAAGTCCAAACAGCAAGAGAAGCCTGTCTTTTAAATACCATAAACATTAATATCCTAAAAAAAAAAAAGAGAAGAAACATGAGTAGAGAAAACATTCACTGATTTCAAGGTACTCCCTTGACTTGGCAGAGGCTAAAGTAACTTTAATTACAGTCAATTTCTACAACATCCTTCGAATAAAAGAGGGCTAGTATTGATGCCCATTTGGAGGCTAAAGGGAGAACTGCACATTCCAGCAGCTTTACACAAGCATCTTTGCCATGATGTTCAGTATAAGCCTGATTGATTCATCTCAAGTATACTCAGGTTTGTCACGTGAGTATGTTAACTTTTAAGAAAGATCCTTATAATGTTACATAGACTATTCAGCTGCAATGTTTTCAAAGGTAAAATATATTTTGAGCGGTTGTTTTAAAAAAAAAAAAAATAATAAACTTAATTAGAACACGCTTTTCTCCAGAATCACCACACATGCCGAGGGGCTCTAGAGCAGCACATATTACTGGTTTGGAATCTGATCACTGGTGTAGCTTGTTACCTTAGCATCAGTTCATACAGGATATTGTATGTAGGAAGCACCCACAGTTCGATCTGTGAATATTGGTGCCAATTCGTATACATTCCTTCTACTATATAAAGTATTTCGTATTTTAGCTGATATAAGTAGTGTAATAAACGACTTCTCTGAAGGGATTAACCTGCATTTATTTCTGTACATGTACACGACAAATGATAGCTAGCAATTCTTCCCTAAGAGCTTCTAAGTGAACGAAGCAGAAGTAATTATTTTCAGCTCTGTTTTTCCTCAGATGACTCATCTTCAGAATAATAAATGAGATACCCAGGCAATAAACTACAGAACATACTTGGAAGTACTTGGTGTGAACCTCTTTATTAATGGCATGTATTTAAAGCTGCATGGCGATGTGTATGAAATGTGATTATTGAAATCTAAGCATTTTTGTTCCTCCAGTTAAACATGAAAATTCAGCTCACTTTCATTATTATAATGTAATATACATTTACTTTCCCAGCATTTAGCAAACGCCCTTATCCAAAGCGCCTTACAGTTTATAGTCTTTCAATTCAAGCAACTGTGGGCTAGGGGCCTTGCTCAGGGACCCAACTGTGGCAGCTTTGGCATAGGTGAGATTTTAACCCTAGACCATCAGGTCCACAGTCCAGTACCTTAACCGCTAGGCTACCACAGTCAGAGAACGTGGACGAGGCATTAATTATTTGTCAAAGCAAATGCAGTCATTTAAAAGTGATTTGTCAACATTTTTTAGTTAGGCACCTGGGACAGGAATGACTACCAACTGTATACATATAATGCACATTTGTTTTCCATAAACATTTTTGCAAATACCCACAGTGCTAACCTAAATCAGTAATTCTTGATATTGTACATTTACCATGCATTCCCTGAGGCAGTGATGTGATATAAAGCAACTGGAAGTCCTGACCATTCGTGATGTGAAGTACAAATTTAATGCAAATTAGGAGCAAAGCAACATGCCAACAACCAGTAGGAGATGAGCATGGTGGGATGATGTTTTTTTCCCCCACTGTGAAACATTATCCACATTTTTGGTTCCCATCATTTATTTGTTCCTAGCCAAGATGAAAGAAATGATTTGTTTTTGGACATATATTAGTACATAAAAATGAAAACTGAAAAATGTCCTTGGTATTGGAAGGCTTTGAAGTGAGTGTAATTAACATTTTAGCAGTACACCAAATCAGAAATAGTGGAAAAACGTATATACACTTTTATATCATTGCATACAGATATTTCATGTTTTGCTTGGTCATCTTTCATTTTTTAATCAACATCCATTCCTGTATTTCAGGACTGGAATACATTCCAAAATGTTGGGATAGGGGAAATTTAATGCTGGTATTGAATTTAAAAAGTGGTCAAATTATCATCAAAATCAATAGTAGAACTGTGAAATCATTTATGGTCAGTTTATAGTCAAATAAGTTTACAATTGTATTATAAAATTTGACAGCGGAACCATACATTGGCATCAAATCTATAGTAAAACTGTAAAGTTTATGGTCAAACTGTAAAAGTTTACATTAAAACTCAAACAATTTACAGTTTTACTATAAAAAAATTCCTTTAAGGATTAAGTTGATTGGATCAAGTGAATGTAATTATATATGTAAGTGATTACAATATTAGAGCAAAAAGAAAATATCATAGGGGAAAAGTGTACAATTTAAAGGAGGCTCTAGTACTCTTTTAGGCCACCTCTAGCCTGGATAAAAGATGAGATACAGTTGTGCATGGAGGCATAGACGTTCCATAAGGTGCACCCTGTAGCACATTTGTACACAGATGTTGCAGCTGTTTCTGCAGATCCTCAGAAATCACACCAGAAGTTGAGGCAGTGTGAAGCTCCACAGCAAAGGCAGGGTTGAAGCACTCATCATGAAGCTCCCATACTCAAACCTGGCTGTCATTGGATCAGAACCTGGATTTGTAGGTAAAAACTGTTGGAGCTGCTCATACTTGTTGGTGGGTTAAACAATCCTCCCAACTGATGGGCTGTCTGGGCCATCTTGAGTTGGCCATGTGTGCATGACCTCACTGAACCACTGCTCTTACCACCTCCTAACAGCTGGGTCAGAATGACCAGAATTTGTTTAATCTTGTTTCTGACAGTAAATAGCCATCAAAATCTCCCACCAAAAGGTTTGTTTTCATTTCTTTTTCAAATGTATATTTGAATTCTGTCTAAATATAATATTTGAATATAATTTGCTTACATTTACAGCATTTAGCAGACGCCCTTATCTAGAGCGACTTACAACTGATACAGTTTTACCATCCAAGCAATGTTGGGTTAAGGGCCTTGCTCAAGGACCCAACTGTAGCAGCTTGGCAGATGTGGGAATTGAACCCTTGACCTTCTGGTCCAGAGTCCAGTACCTTAAATGCTAGGCTACCACAGTTCCATTGCTTCACCTTAAACTGTAGTAAAGTTGTACTGTACTTTTGTGAGGCTGTGACTGACAACTATTTCTAGAATGAAATCAAGGGTAAATCTTATAATTTTTTTATATGCTATTTGAATATACTGTATGTAATATAATTCAACTATTTATTTGAAATGCAAGATGTTTTCTAACACCATAAGGCTGTGATATATTACCTCCTGGAGGCATAGATGTAGATAATTTCTGTATATCCGTAGTAAAAAAATGGAAAAAGACTTACCTTGTATCATTTGTGGTAGAAAATAATTTCAATCCTGGCAAGGCAATAAAAGCAATATAGAATATGCCCAGCTTTGTGTAATTGTCCTTCTTCTAAAATAATCACCTATCTCTAATAATCTTAATTATTTTGAAAGATAAAAGATACTCGGTGAAATTACTTATTAATAATCTGCACAACAGTTCTGCCTCAGCAGACAACAATTAAAGTAGACAGGGGTGATTGGGCCCATTTATCTTAAAGATCAGTAATCTGTTTGAATCACTGTAAATCTGCAACACCACTGACACAGAAACACTTTGTGTGTGTGTGTGTGTGTGTGCGTGCGTGCGTGCGTGTGTGTGTGTGTGTGTAAGAGAGAGAGAGAGAGAGAGAGAGAGAGAGAGACAGCAAGAGAGAAAGGGGGAGAGGGTTTGTGCAAATCAATCAATATAGACATAGGCATTTGCTTCTATGAGTAAAGAACATTATGCATTGCATATCTATAAATATATGTGAGACATTGTGATACTGGAGTAGAGCCCAAGGGTATGGGTAAGGTAGTTTGTTTTGCATTCTTTTCTAGGTTTTGAAAATAGAAAATGACTGGGTTTGTCTATTTAAAAAGTGTAGAGACTCTTTTGTTATATCTTAAGGCTCCGAGCCATCAGCAATAGCCATGGCAAACGGCAAAATCATGAAGCGGCATGATCTGCGGCAAAATCATGAAGTTGAAAAGTGACAAAAAGGCAGAAAAAATAGGCAGAAAACCATATTAAAAATGTAATTACTGTAAGTTCTTTTACACATTTTCAGCAGCCGGCTGAAGTGAGGCTCGTTGAGTGCCGACGTGAATTCAGGCGTGCGAGGCGCTCACAAACACGGGACAGGAGGCCCATAAAGTGCCACCAAAAATACAAAATACCTCGGGGTAGGCGTCCACCGGCAGGCACTAAAAGCCCCCGGAACGTAACCACTATCCCTAAAGGTGTGCGTAAGGGCGCAAACGTGCCGGTGGTCGGGTGCGTGTACCGAATGAAGATGACCTGGCAATGAACAGCGCTAAAACCCACACCTAAATAGCAGGAGAAGCAGCAGGAGAAGAGCATTATGAATATGTAGACAGAGATGGCAACAAGCATTGCCAGTATATGTGAAATTGCACCTATTTCTCCTAACTGTACTGCAGTAACTCCTTACTTTTGCATAATTGCAGGTCAGTGCATTGTGAATGGCATGCCAACATAGTAATTTTGTTTTCACAAAATATGACACTATTGTGACACAACTTCAGAAGAATTTATAGGAATATCATCCTGCTGGATGACTCTGGCCAGTGACTAACTGTTAATTTTTGCTTCAGTTTTATTTCTCTTTCAACTCCTCCCAATATAGGATGCCACAGTGGATCAACTGTATCCATTTCACCATGTCTTCTGCATCTTACTCTGTCTCACCATTCACCTGCATGTCCTCAGAACATGCCTCCATCTTCTCCTTTTGTCTGGCAGCTCCAGCCTCAAAACTTTTTTTTTAAATACACATTGCAGCCCTCATTTGTACATGACCAAACCACTTTAGTCTATCTCATACAAACTGTACCCCTTGCAACTACATCATTCATTTGCAAATTCCACATTTTCACTCCATATTTGTTCCTACTGCCTTGCATTCACCTTCTCTCCAGTGTATACCTCTACCTCTCTAGTATCACCTCAGCTTACTCTGTATTCTTACAATACAATGCCATTTGCGAACATAATAGTCCACAGAGAGTCTTGTCTAATTGAGGCTTGTAGCTGATCCTTGTTGCAATAAACCTCCATTTGAACCCACCCTCCTCACCTTTGTCATACTGTCCCTATACATCCTCCACCACCCTAACATACTTCTCTGTCATACAATAACACAACTCTTCTCTAGATCCACAAACACACAATGGCACTTTCTTCTGGCCTTCTCTATACTGTAACATCTACAAATGTATACAATACATTGCATGTGCCTATTTGTACAGTATATATTTGAATTTCTGCTAAAACCAGAAACAGGTTTGAATTGTTGCTCACCGATCTTTACTTCCTTTCCTTTCAGCCTAGCTTTCACTACTCTTTCCTGGAATTTCATGCTGTGGTTGTCTCAATAAGCTCTTTCCACTTTCTCAGCACACTGTCCTCACTTGTCAGCACATTTGCATCTGCATCATTTATCACTCTAACCTGTACCACAAAACCTTTCTGGCTTAGTTTGCCTGGCCAATTGGTTTAATTCTTTTTCACCATTATTATTATCCCACTTTTAATACAGCTTGCCATACTCATTGTACTTAGCCTTTTCCACTATCTTTGCCTTTTGCTACATTTCCTTGCTCTCCTATCTGCTTTTATTCACCTTTTTGCCTGTCCTTATTTATTTTGGCCAACCTTTTAACTTAACAACACTTTCCTCTACTTGGCTGATTACACCCCAAGCCTCATTGTCTCCTTTCTCCAGATGACACTCCAAGTACGTACCTAGCACAGTCATTCTACAAGTTACCAAACATTGTTATCTGACTACACCATTCCCTGCCACCACCATCTCTAAACTCTTTCAGTTGGAAACTCTTAAGAAAAGCATAGCCCAACTGTTTGCATCTTTCACCACTTTTATATGTCATCCTGTGCTCCTCATTCTTCTTAAAATACAAGTACATCTCAGCCATTTGTTTCCAGCCTTCCATATTCCTTCTTTGACACTGTACCTACCCATCAACTTTTCATCACTTTAGTTGCTTGTCCACTGCAATTAAAACTATTTTTACTTAGGTTTCGCTCCAGCAATTCCGTTTGGCAATGAAGCTGCCAAAACTATGCTGTAAATTTGGGATAGTATTATTCAAATTAGATGTTTCACCATATATAGTTTGTATCAAAGGCATCACACTTGTGGAACCAATGGTATGCAGAAGAGCACCTCAGAAGGCACGGCATATCTAAACTTTAACCAGATGGTCTGCTGCAGAAAAAGGCAATTCACACAGACTAAACAAAAGAACAAGCATGGAGGCCTGCTGGTGTGATAATCCAGGGAGCCATTGAATACAATAGTTAATCACCCCTAGTAGCGATGTGAGGTTCAGAGATGGGCAGGATATTCTGCCTCTCATAGCAGGGCTTCCAACTGCCATTTTCAGCATGATAATGCTTGCTCCCACCAGAAAAGGTTTCCTAGGAATCTCTCTCACATGATTGTTATACTTCTTTAACCTGCTGGCCATATTTATCGCCAATCAAACATTTTTAGAGTACAAGATTGGACGCCAGCTTCAGCACACTATGACTGCACAGGATCTACAGGCCAAGCTGTGGTGTGTGTTCCTGACACTAAATTTTACCCCTCTAGGGGGGTGTCTGTCTTTCAATCTTTCAGCAGTGATCATTCCTTGGTTTCCATTTTTCCTCACTCTCTTGAACACTTACTCCCTCACACATTCTCAATCAGAATCCCCGTCATCATCCCCCATTTCTGTTCTTCCCACAATCTCTTTCCTCCCCCTTGATTATAGTTGTGTATTGGCTCCCCTAACATTCTCTTCGAAACCTTACCACCAAATCACCAGTTCTTCACACACCTACACACATATGGCTTGTATTTAGGACATCTCAATTTTTTAGGATTTTATGTTATGTTACCTTTCAATATGGCATGATACCATACGACATCAACCTCGTGTTTGTTGCAGTGTCTTACCACTGTCCCCTGCAGTCATCACTGCACTGTTTTTAGATTGCTTTTAGCTGTTCAAAGGCTTGTGGTACAAACAAAGTGATATGTGCTTCACACTCAAACCAAAGAAATAGCAGGTGTATTTGAGAAAATACTATTTATGTCCACATGCCAACCCATATGCCCAGGCCATAAAACTAGAAAAAAGTAACCTAAAAGCCATCATTCTTTTTAAATATCATTAGGAAAATTCAGTGCTGGATATTATTTCATTATATATTGTCAATTATTAATTTAATGGTAGCTATAAACAGTCCAACTCAACTTACCAAACTTCCAAATGGTATTGTTTTAGTGGGTCATCAGCAAAATTAAGAGGGCTAACAAAGTAAGTATTTAATAATTTGATTTATATATTTCTAAAGCATTGTCATCCTGTAACATTTTCATTATATGATTCTATGGAAACTAAAGTAGAATGTTACTCTTAAGCTAAAATGTTTTTCCTTCTAAATGGATATAGACATTTGCAGTGACTGAAATATACTTTTATTCTCTTCCTTTTCAAATAAAATCACGAAAAATTCTCTTAATACACTACTTATAAAAAATAGGGGACATTTCGTTTTGAAGTGTCTCTTAATTTTTGAGAGCAGTATAGTTCAGGGGAAAATATGTTGCTCACAAAAATCTGTAGGTTATTAACTAAGTCATAACTAGCTCATGAAAAGGGTTTGGACAATAAATATTCAGGAAGCAAGTTGCATAGTTTCATTATTTGCTTAAAGTTTGCTGATTCATGTATGCCAATACAACACATTTGCTAATAATGTAGTGATACATTTCCACTGATGGACATGGAAGTTTAACAAATGTGCATATAAACAGTAGTTAGTCATTTTGTTATCCTGTACACCTATATGGTGGGTAAACCTGATAAAATGTCAGTGAATTCGATGCATTCGATAAGGTCAGTAAGTTCAGTAATGTCCCTAATGTACTTATAAACATCTGTGTCTAATAAACTATTAAAATAAAAAGTCTGTTCTGCTCAAAGCTTACTATATTACTGCAAATGGGTATGTGATACAGCATTCCATATTCTGCAAATTCTGTGGGGAAATTGTATCCCAAAAGACAATAATTCACACGCAAGTTGTATTTACATTTTAAACAAATTATATTTGCAATAACTTGATTGATTATTTACAATATACAATATAGCAGACATGTGGACTCGAGTCATATGACTTGGACTCAAGTCTGACTCGAGTCACAAATTTGATGACTTGAGACTTG
>JAVSBV010047791.1:0-11014 GCA_033117975.1 Parotocinclus spilosoma
ACATTACCCTGGATACCGTGGCTCTTGATACATCACAAAGACTTGCTGTTTTGGTCACAGATGCTCCAGCAAGACGTCCACCAACAACTTGCCCTCTTTTGAACTCTGCTATGTCACCCATAATGTTGTGTGCATTGCCAAGTTTTAAACTAAACTGTGCTCTTACCCTGCTAATTGAACCTTCACACTCTGCTCTCACTGGTGTAATGTGCAATTAATGAAGATTGGCCACCAGGCTGGTCCAATTTAACCATGAAACCTCCCCCACTAAAATGACAGGTGTTTCAGTTTCATTGTCCAACCCCTGTATATGCAGCGACACATTATACAAAACACCTGTACCTGTACTTATTTGCAAGTGACATTCTTAATCTTTCTTCTGTCATGTCCTACCCTGAATTAAGATGGTTTTTAGGATGTAAAGATGGAAATATGTCAATGTTGTCTTTCCATGCTCTTCACAGCTACTTCAGGAACTGGTTAGTCTAGCGTTATAGGTTTATACGTCTCATGCAGAGGCAGACTGATGTTTGCACGTTACTCCAAGCCTAAGGCTGCTGTGAGAAACAACCAGAAAACGAAACTTTGAAACAACCACATAGCTCCTTATACCTTCCATAATATGAACACATACATGATATAATATAGTATTTCTGAATACATTTTTAAAGACATTCATATTCCCATAGTCCTTGTTTGTCAACAGCATGTGGTGCAAATACCATGTATAGGTTTTTGCATGTTTGAAATGAGTAAAGTGTGAGTGAGTAAAACATGTGGAGTAATGTACAGTTATATCTGGCTCACTGTGCTCTTTAGTAAGTGTAGGTAGTCATAAGTCTGTAGTGCCACCTGTCACTAGCAGTCCTGCACCACTCAGCCTACTTTAGACTACAGATGTGGCTCCACCACCACATCATAAAATGTAAAACTGGAGAAATATACATTTAAGCCAGAGTGATTTAAAGTGATGCATTGTTTTATATATTTATTGTTAATAGTGGCAACACTTTCTTTGCAAGTTAACTCTGATTCCCCTCTTTACCCCTTACATAAATTTTTTCACAAAGCTTATGAAATCACTTTTTGTAGTTAACAAAAAAATACTAAAGCTATACTAATCAGCTGATATGATAAATAATGCAAATGTGGGCAACCATAATAAATGCCAGAGTAGGCCAGTGAACCTTAAGAGGGCTTTATTGTTGTGCTGTCAAATGGATTTGCATGAAAATGACAGCCTAATTGCGACATTTGCCTGCTGTATCCTGATAATACCGAGTGGGATGGCTAAAGCAGACCCTCCCTTAATTCAAGGGCACTTTTCAAACAGACTGATCTACCTCGTAGTTTGTCTAAAAGTGAAGTCTGGTAACTGGGTGCATCATGTTCCTATTCTTACACAAAGTAGCCATTACATTTGATGCTCAGTAAATGTGGGGTGAGGGTATAGTCTTTTGACAAATTGTTTGATTTATTAGTATTTCAGGTGTTCCTCATTTTGCTGTGAGCAGTCAAGCTGGCATGAACTCCAAAAGTATGTGCAAAATCTGATGATCCATGTTATAGCCCAACATTATTATCACAGTGTTCCCAACATGATCTTGGGATGTTACTGGATGATTGGCTTTGCTTGTTTTTAAGTGCACCAAAAATGCTTGACAACCAAGATCCAAGTAAAACAAGCATATTTTTACTAGTGGTTGACCGATGAGGGTGTTTTCTAATGTCCAATGCCAATATTTGGGGAAAAAAATGACCTATGGAACATATACAATGCCATTTTGAATTTTTTGATAAATGAGCTATAAAGTTATATTAAGCTATAAACGCACTGTCTCTGTTTGCACTCTAAAAATAAAATGTTTTCATTCACCACATTTATAACCATATAACAAAATCCCTGTTTTTAGGGAAACAAAAAATGTGTAAGTACATAAAACAAATAATGTTGGATTAGTGCACATGGTAGCAGCGCCCTTTTTGTATTTTATCCCTGTTCTCGTTAAAGGCAGCATGCTGTTATGGGGGAATGAGTTTTCATCATCTCATAAATGGTAACACCCTCTCTGAATTAATTCTCTGTATCTTTTTTCTTTTAGTCACTCTGCAGTCATAGTTTATGATCTGGGAGACTTAATGCAAGAAAACATTCTCTGCATTTTCTCAACTATATTTGAATACAGACCTTGTGAGCGCAGGTATTAGAATATGCTGATGATCTCAAAATGGCATTAATAAACAGCCCAATGAATCATCTAGTTTTTACTAGTAGTCTGGCACTGCCTTCTGCTGGGTCCGGTGTCATACATGATTTGGTTTAGGGATTTATATAAAGATTGTGCCTACATGCACAGGGTAAATCAAAAGTCACAGGGCATGTGACATGCTGCCTGGTGGACTTTTCGCAAAGGCCGCCGAAACTTTTGTTTAGGTTTTTTTTATCAGTACAGGTCTTCAGGCGTCCACTACGTGGCTTGTTTTCCACAGTCTTAGTTTCTTTTAATTTGGCTATAGGGGATGCAACAGTGCTGTGTGAAATTGGTGATTTTTCTGGGTGTCTGTTGTTAAAGTTTGTGGCTATGGCACGGCAGCTGCGTCCCCCGATCATCAGAATCGACACTTCCATCTTCATTTACCTGTGACCAACAACAATTGTTTTGAATCACATGAGATACTGCAAATCGCGACAATTGATTACTGAGACAATTCTGGCCTTCTTTGATATGCTACATGACCACCTTCCCATTGGGGAAAAACTCGCTCTTGATCTTATATGGCTGCTTTCAAGATGGCAGCCATGTTCTGGACATAGCCTAAATGAAAGGCCCCCTCACACTATACGTGCTGTGGTATGTCAAATGTAATTTTCACTTTTCTTTCTGAAATAAAATACACACTGTCCTGTGTCTTATGACTCACCCTGCATTTCTTCTAGCACTTATATAAAACAAGATTAGTAATATAAGTAATATAATATAAGTAATTCTGTAAACTGATGGGAGGAAAGGGACTCTGAACACCTTCCACTTGATCACCATTTGTTGTAATATGTTAATAATAATATGTGTGTGTTATTTTATTAAATGTACTTCTACCTGATAAGGTGAGTTTGGGTAACATGCACTGGCTTTATCTTATAAAACTAACCTTTATATAGAAGTATACCTGTTTTTTGTCTTTCACTGAATGTGAGAAGTAATCAAGCATGCCTGTAGATTTCTTACATTCTAACACCTTCAAGACATGCAGACCCTCATGCCATGTCTGCTGTGACGGTAACACACACACACACACACACACAAAGGACCTTGTGCTGTGCAGGTCAGAATGGCACACTATGTTAACATAGTTGACGTGTGGCTCTATTGAATTCTAAAAGTAGTGACACACAGAAGCACTGGAGTATCTTTCTGAAGAACAAACCTCTGCATGCCTCTTATTATAACAGAAAACTGGTTAAGGATTCAGTTAAATCTTAGAGCCTTTACATTTTGATACACAGTCGATTCCGGTTAATTGGACCACCGGTTAATGGGACCAGCCGCTTATTTGGTCTAAATTCTAAGTACCCAAACAAATCCTATTATATACGTGTAATGGTACTCCCCTTATTTGGACCAAAATTCCGTTTAATCGGATCGAAAACATGTACAGTATGTAATTTCCGTATGTAAAATCCCAAGAAACTCTGTCTCTGGCATCACTACCCGAAAACTGTACCCTCTACTGCCACCTACAGGTCTTTGCCTAACATTGCGATTTACTACAAAAAAAGAAGCCACTTAGCAGCTGCTAAAGCGGATCATATCACACTGGATAAGTTCTTCAAACGTTGACTGGAATTTAGTAAGAACTTGTTTTTTACACTATTACGCTTCGCATGCTGAGTATCTATACATTGTGTTGTAGATCGTTTCGAAAAACATTTCAATGAACAAAGTTCAGAAGTAACAGTAGTTCCTGTTTGTACGTTCGCTATACGTGTAAATCGCACAATAAAGGTTTAATAAACATTCAATATGCTACATAGCACGTTCCGTCTTGTAACATAGGGCATGTTTGTTTAATTGGACCAGCCGGTTATTAGGACCAAAATGACCGCGTCCTGATTGTGGTCCCATTAACCGGAATCGACTGTATTATTCATTTTAATGTATGATTTAATGGGACTTGTGAAATATCTGAAATTATGTTCTCTCTGAGTAAATGAAGTACTATGTTATTAAAAAGCGGCATAAAGAAGCTGGACTTCTGTCTCTAATCAAGGCAACGACCGAAATGTAGTCGGGGATTATCATCATGCTTTGAGGTTGGCATCATGACTGTCTGCAATGTTATTCTTTTTACCTGCTCTTTCTTGTTATATGCAACACACATCACCTATCCTACTCTTTTGCTCACACTTTCTGTTTCCTGACAACACAGCTGTTCGTCCTTTTTATTCTTGCTCCTGCTGTCACCTCTTCTTGATCTGTAGCAGCATCTTCTACCATATTCCACCACTAGAGCCCTACTGCCGTCCTGCTGTCTAATGAAGCCAGCATGACCGGTGAACCTCAGCCAGGAGGATATCTGGCTTTTTACTCTTGCTACAGTGCGCTGTATTAAAAAATAAAAGGAAAATGGGCATTCCTATTTAATGAATCGTTTCCTTAGAGCCAGGATGCAAAAGCCAACTCATAAAATACAGAATGAGAGTAGACCAGAAAGAGTCACGAGCTGTAAAAGACACATTTCCTCTTTTTGTTCAAGCTGCGATCATACTAGCGCTTCACATCCCTGCTGAAATGCTGTTAATTCCCGCAGCCAAAGCGAAAAAGGAAAAGTTTACCCAACTCCCTCTGGTTCTCAGCAAAGTCCATATGTCTATAATCTCTAAACCATAGAGGTAATCATATTTTCCCTCTTTCTACTTTTATTTCTCCCCTAAGGAACTTCAAGAGAGTCTGAATGAGAGGCAAAGTCATTTGCTGATTTTACATCTGCGTCTAAAGGCTTAACTCAAGGTAAGTCACCCCCTTAAGTGCACAAAGTGAGACCAAATCTACCAAAGACATAAACGAAGAAACTTTAACTGTCGTTTCTGAGACAGAAAGTTTATTAGTAGTTTATTCACACCATACTGTGCCTATTAGCTCGTTAGTAAAGGAGCAATCTTTTCATTAACAACAATATAACAGACTAGAAATAGCCATGCTTTGTGCTCACATAGACAGATAAACCTTCCCTACAGAAATAATTCCGTCCCTTCTGTACACTTTATTATTTAGCACAGATGTCCTGTTGGAAAGTCTTTTTGAAATAGCTTTCATGTACAAGGCCACAGCTGGATGGAACTACAGTGTATCTAACTCTCTCCCCTGCTTTGGAGTATGGCACGCAACTGTGAACTATGTCAGCTCTATAAAGATTTTGCTTGGAAAGAGAACAGCTCTGCCGAGTACATGTTCGTTTTATTTACATGGAGGTTTAATTTGTGATTCGAGCCGTGCTCAAGTGGGCCTCCTGCGTATTGTACTTAAGCAACTACAGATGTTGGCCTGTGTGTCTGCAAGATCATGTGTTGAAGTTGGCCATCACGAGTGAACAGTTTCAGAATCCCAAAAGTGCCCAAAAAAAGCTCTTGCAAAACATTTGTCCTCTAAGCCAATTAAGTTCCTCGCTGCTTTTTAAGCGAGTAAAATGTGGACACAGCAGAATATGGTAGGCAGCAAACACGGGACAAAGACCAGAGTTTGCCCACGTATTTAAGGCTTGAGTCGATTTCACTTAATTAATACATCCTGATGTACTCTGGTGGGGTTGAAGGTTCTGGACTGGGTTACAGGAACTCTGAACTGCTTTTTGGAGAAAGCATAATTTAGAATGGTGACAGTCAGCACTGGGGTAGCAGGTCTGCTCAATAAGCAGGACTTTTTGGCTTTGTTACATCAACCCTACAGATAACTTATGCATCACTTTTATTTACTAGACTGAACAGTTTGGGCTGGCAATTGGGTCTGATTCACAATTCACAGTTTTGTTATTTATATACAGGTATGTGATATTAAATGTCCATCCGATTAACGTACAGTTGCTTTTAAATCTGAGGTCTTATGAATTATGATTATGACTTTTATATGTCTTGTTTTATGCAATTCCTGTATGAATGAAAGAAAACTAGTACAAGTGTTCTTTTGCGACGCCTACAGACAGAAAAGGGAATCACAGTCTTGCAGAAAACAACATGGTAACATTCCTTTTGTTTATATCATGAGGTTTTCATTTTATGGGATACAGAGATGAAAATGACTGTACAGTCCAGTAATATACCATAGTGTTGTTGTGTAATAAGATAAAATAATTAAATAAATAATTAAATAAATAAATAAAATAAAGCATACTGTTCAAAGTATCTAAACTACTATGTTGCTATGGTAATGTCCAGTCATTGTCCATTTCGGGCAATGTCATTTTCACAGAATGTGATGTGGATGTTAAACGAGACATACTCGTGTTGATTTTGCATTTAAAAGATAATTTGTCAAATTTATTCGTAATACAAAGTTGATGTACTTAGTGGCAGCTTCAGTTTTGAATGACAGTAATCAACATATTTAGTCCCTTTCTTCGCTGGTCACTTCCCATGCACAAGACCTGCTTAGAACAGGCCTGTTTTGGTTTTTATGATTTTATAAAGGGAATCAGATGATAAACTGTCAGCAGAAACTGCATTTTGGTTTTAAATTGCAATACCATACCCTCCTGCAGATGATGGGCACCTGGGCAGAAGCCAGCTGACTGATGCATTAAAGTTACGATGGAATGTTCGGCAGGTAACCCCGTCGTCGGGGACTACCTGTACCTTAACTGATGTTACCCAATATGCAGATTATTTCTAGATCATATACTAAGAATAGTTACTTTCTCTACATATAATAATGGTTTCGGTTTTGAACTTTGACATGTCGTGAATAATTAATTACATTTTGGCAGAATAATATACTGCAAATTGATCTGCGTTGTTTTCGAACGTGAACTGTCATTGGTGGTACTGAAGGTGTATTAGCGTATTACATGCTACACATTGTGTCTGATTTGAGAGCAAACGGTGAATCCCATGGTGAGGTGTACATAAAAAGACAGGCATGGAGCCTGGATCGAAATAACACTACAGTGTGACTGACTGGTGACAGAGTAACATGGTAACATGAGGTGATCCTGTATTTTGATGCTCAAGACTGACAGACAAGGAAGTGTGATAGCCTAGCGGTTAAGGTTCTGGACTGTGGACCTAATGGTCCAGGGTTCAAATCCAACCTCTGTCAGAGCTGGGTCCATAACTAAGGCCCTTAACCCACCATTAAATTTCAAGACTGTAACAGTTGTAAATCACTTTGGATAAGGGCATGTGCTAAATGCTAATGTAAAGGGTTATCATGCCAGAGGCAGGACAAAAACCTGTGTCTTAGTCAGTAGAGTACAGGTTCCCTTTAGTGTCCCAAATCCCAGCCCCTAGTTGTTGTTCTGGGTTTTATACTAGGTCTTTGTTTCCCAACATAGTCACTGGCACAACAGGGAGCACAAGGTGCAAGGGAAGAACCAACCCTGGACAGAGAAGCAATCAATGCATTGCCAGGCACACTCACACACTTACTCACTCTCAAACTGGTAGACCAGTTGACCTAACAAGTCTTTGGAATGTGGCAGTACCTGAAGTGAGCCCATATGAACACAGGTTGACCATGCAAACTCCCGACAGCTGGAGTACAAATGGGAAACTGAACTGGGGGGCTGTAGTACAACATTTAGCTAACAACATTTGCCAGCGTTCCCTGAATTAAAGCATTTCTTTTTTTTACAAGAAAGTACCATTTTAAAATGATCACAAGACTTCAGATTTAATTCTGATGAGTAACAGTACAGTTTTCTAGTACTATTACAGAGGCGCTAGAATGTAGTATTCTTTCTCATATCGCATCCTGTCAGTCTGAGAGCTGAGCCCTGAGTTTAATGAGTCCGGTAAGATCTGACGGTTCAACAGGGCACTGATGCTTCTCCTCTTGCAACAAGCATAAGGAGGAGAAGTGGGTTTGTATTCCATGGTGCTATTGCATCATAGAAACTACGGGCTGCCTGCTACGATAATAAGCGAGTGAGCTGTCAAAGAGATGCACATGTAATAGCTCCCCTGCTAGCTACTCAGTGCAAGCCTTGTGGGAGCCATCGGGTGAACACGGTTACGCACAATCACTCACCAGGCTGCAAATTTACCCCATCTCTTGTCATATGCTTTTGTATCTGATTGGCCTCTTGCACACGTTTTAAATAATTTTATGGTTATGCAAGTAGCTTCAAGCTGCTCTGGCACCTTTGGCATGTTAATATATCTGTGTCTTTTTTAGCCTGAGCCAAATGCACGTATAGATTTTCGATGAAGAGTTCCAAAACAAAGATAGCACTTAGCATCGCCAATTTGATTCATTCACTGCAATGTTTACCACACTTCAAAAAAGATGTCAGAAGCACTCATTGTACAATAGCTTAAAGCAGCAACTATTAAACATAGATATTCCCACTTTCAGACCACAATACACATTATGTCACTATGACTGGTTTGGGAGATGCAGTTTTATACTTAATGCTAACCAGATGCTGGCGATGCATATGCATTTTGATTTATTTATGATCATATCTGTTTTTTAATAGTATTATTATTTTTGGCTTCAATAGCTATTATTATTAAAATTACAATTCCAAAGCAGAAACGTTTTGAACAGTATGGGAATTGCAAATACAAGTAAGTGGTACTTTGCATTTACATTGACTTGTATGTCATTGCAGACAGTATGAGCCTAAATATTTCTAGGCTATTCATTTTGTATGGTCAACGTCTGGTTAATTTCAGTTGCTAATAAACATCTATTTCCGCATTTCATTCCTGCAACAGATTCCAGAAAGGTTTGGACAGTAAATCACTTTGTAATGTTGCCATTCATTTTTTTTTACAACACTTAAAAGACAGGTTGACACCAAAGATACCAAGCAATTTAGCATTTCAGGTGTTATTCTGACCCTTTTGTTCTGCAATTACATTTCTGTTGTGGACAGGTCAGGACTGTCGGCTGGTCAGTCCAGTACCTGCGCTTCATCTCTTTGTAATGTGCACACCATGTGGTTTTGCATTGTCTTGTTAAAAATGCACGAATATACCAATATAAGATGATGTTTGGAAGGCAGCACATGTTGCTTTAGCATATTAATGTACTTTTCTGCTTTAATGCTGCCATCCCATAAGTGTAAATGTCCTTTGCCAAGGGTACTGACCAACCCAATACCAAGGCAGATTCTGGCTTTTTTACTTTTTGCTGATCAGTCTGGATGATCCTGCTTGTCTGGAGCACATTGCGTCCATTTCTTTCAAACAATATCTGGATTACTCATTTGTCTGACCTGATGCACACTAAAATTTTAAGTCTTGCTTGTGAATGTAACTCTGTACCAAAGTGCTTGATAAAGGTTTGCCAATGTAATATATTGTAATAATCCATTCAGTCTACCATCAGTTACTAATGAATGATGGTTCTTGATGCAGTGCTGCCTGAAGGATCGGAGATCACTGGTCTTCTTTTAAGCACTGACATTTCTCAGGATTCCTTAATATTATTTTAATGATTTTACACATTGTGGGGAAAGCAAAATGCAAATCCCTACCTTCGTTCTTTGAGGATCATTGGTTCTAAACGTTTCATCCATTTTCTCATGCATTTGTGACAAATTGAAGATCATCTGCCCATCTTTGCTCGTTTATACGGCTTTTGTGTGAAATCATTATTTCCAATCACCTGTTAACTTCACGTTTGAAAATACATCCTTAGGTTAATTACTAGCCCCAACTTTCTATAGTTCCTTCTGTTTCAGAAATGTGTTGCATGTCTGAAATGCATAAATGGATGTTTATTAGCTGATCAGACTACATGAAATAAGCTCATTTAGGACTCATTTGGTCGTTGCTCATTCAGACTGTCTGCAATGAAATAAAAAATGTAAATGTAAGATGTGATAATTTTTCTTTTTTTTTTCTCTATGCCGTCCTAACTTTTTTCTGAATTGCAGTTGTAAAAATAATGGGAGAGAATTACTTAGAACCAGTTACTGACCAGGCATGGACAATGTTTAAAGATATGTTTCCTCATTAGAGCAAGACTTAAAAGGACAGTGATATACGTTACTTACAGTGATCATGAACAGGATTTTATTGTGGCAGCGAGACAAGTGGTGGGATGCACTGCACAGCTTTTTGTGACATTTTACAGAAAATGCATTGATTTTTTTGATGTGTTTTATTTTGTGGTGTATTTGGATGGATTATGATTTAGTTTGTCATGTAGCCATAGTTCTTTTAAATGTTTTTATAAAATCGGACTTAATGTAGAAGTCCTTCCCAAATATAGACATAGAAACACATTCTCACATGCTTGTGAAAATTAAAACTGAAAGCTGTGTTTGGGACATGGTTAGTCTGAACCAAGAAAACACTTGACCTGGAGTTCTGCACTAATTTCTCATCAAATATCTCATCATCATCATCTAAATTACTATAAAAAAAAAACCCCAAAACCACAAACTTACATTTTTCACATTTACAAGCCAGGCTGTCCATCCTCCAAGCTAACATTTTGTTTTTGTGTCCATGATAAGAGAGAATTCGGCAACATTCCTTTAAAAGCACTCTTCTGTGGAACTTTTTCCAAGTGCCCAGCCAACTCTGGTAGTACACCGCTCACAAAAATGAGGGGACATTTCAAAATGAATGTAAAGTGATTAAAAAGACGGATTTGATTTAATTAAACAAGATCATCAGAAAAGGAAATGTAAAATCAATGAACGTTGTTCGATTACACAAATGATATACAAACTCAAATATGACGATTAAGTAGTAAGTGATATACCGCGCATCCGGAAAGTATTCACAGCGCTTCACTTTTTCCACATTTTGTTACGTTACAGCCGTATTTCAAATTGTATTAAA
>JAVSBV010047802.1:0-24293 GCA_033117975.1 Parotocinclus spilosoma
CCAGGCTGAGCCACGTGACGGTGACATAAAAATGGGAGCGAGGAGGGGGAGACAGCGCACTGAGCGCAGCACTGACAGAGAGTTGACTTTGATGAATCCGCGTGCACAGCAGTAAGTGCGTGCGGGAGAAAAAAAGCTTGAGTATCGATCTTTTTACACGAGTATCAGCGTTGGTATCGATATTATCGATATTTGGATCGATCCGCCCACCTCTACTGTCAGTACGCAAGCAACATCACGAAGCGCAAGTGTATGTTTACCGACGATTTACAAAAGAGCTTCCCCGCTTTCAGACCTGGTCGAAACAAATGGGAAGCCTTGTGTACAGTGTGCAAAGCAGGCACATATATTTCGGTGTCCAATGGAGGTGCAAGGGATCTGAAAAGCCACCTGGACACCGAGAAGCATAAAACAGCTGTCCGAGGCGAGAGTAGTGCTAGCTCGATCACACAGTTCTTTGTCAAACCAGGGAACGAGGATGCAGTGAATGCAGCGGAGGCTGCATGGTCATTTCAATTCAATTCAATTCCGATTTCGCACAGTGAAACATCACAACAGTTATCGATCTATGGTCTGCACAAGTTCATTGTTAAAAAAGACCCTCCCCGATTCAGACACAGCCAAAAAGTTTAGTTGTGCATTTTGTAAATGCAATTTGAATAAAAATATCATTTGTTATTGGAGTTTTTGTTGTTGACTATTACTGAAAAGCATTTTTAACAAACCAACTGTACCCCCGAGTCTAAGGTGTCCTGGTTTTCCCAAACGCAGATATGGTTATCCTGTGTGAATTCCATAAATCCACGTGAAAAACCGGAATAAGCTGCTTCTGAACGCTGTTCAAGCTTTTGGAACGATGCTATGGCATTATGGGAATGCAGT
This sequence comes from Parotocinclus spilosoma, assembly GCA_033117975.1. Lineage (NCBI taxonomy): Eukaryota > Metazoa > Chordata > Actinopteri > Siluriformes > Loricariidae > Parotocinclus > Parotocinclus spilosoma. The sequence continues at coordinate 883 of JAVSBV010047802.1, forward strand.
GTAGTGTGGCGTGTTCTGCTTCAGTAAAAACATATCTTTAGGCTGTGATTTTAGTAGGACAAGGAAACAAGCGTATTCAGTTTAGTTGCGTTAAAACAAGTTGATTTTGTTGTTGCCAGACCGGAAGACTACAAGTTCCATGAGCCCATACAGGAAACGCGTCACATGTTGATGTCGAGTAATATGGCGCCGGAGTTTTTCGTGTTCATATCGTAAGCGGTTTACTTTTTTAATAGAAAGGTAAGTTATAGATTTAAATAATTCCTGACTGTATTCCGTTTCGCCCGTCGCATATTTTAAACACTAGTGTATATGCTGTACTTGCATATGGTCTGGAGGTATTTTGTTTTAATCGTGGCGTGCTTTCTAGTTAGCATAGCTTGGAATGGCTACAATGGACTGTGCTTATGAGTTGCCGAGCTTAATTTGATCTACAGCGCGATGGTTAGAACATCTTGCTCTGAACTGTTTAGTGTTTTCCACATCCTAACACACCAATTTTAGGCTTGATCTCGCTGGTTAGTTGAAAGGGCTACCATCAAAATGTACAGAGACTTATGTTGAGTACCAGATCTATTCTATGTTGGCACTCACTGGCTGCTTGATTAAGAGTACTGGTCACCCAGTAATGTGACTGCAGTGCGTAAAACTATGTAGCTTAGTCAACACTGATAAATGAGATGTCTGTATGGAAAAAAACGAGCGAAATGGCTCTGGATTTGTTAAAGTTATTGGTGCCAAATGGGCTGGTTTGAGTAGTTCAGTAACTGCTGATGCTTCACACAGAGAAGTACTGAAACATCTGATTGATGGACATGCATTGTTGCTAAAATAGGTCAGAAAAAAAGGGCAATATTTTTAAGCTAATAGGAAGGCTTTACTCACCTCACGTTTCACATCCACTTAATCTAGTTAGGGTCGCGAAGGGTGGCCCTAAACAGCAGCACAGGGTGCAAGCTAAAATGTGCACTTTGCACTGTAATGCATGTAGAGATGCCGGTTCAATATTTGGAACATAGGAGGAAGTCTGTACAGTAGCGTATGCATTTGCACCCTGTATTTGCACCTATATGCACCTTGATATAGTGATGTAATATGTCATGTGACCTAAAGTGTATGAGCATTTGAATATTGCAAGTGTATGTCATTACAAAACTGTAATGTCAGATTCCTTTTATGGAAGTGTCCCCTATTAACATGAGATCACCATTGTTATAAGATGACTCTTAGGATGCCCCAACTGGACAACTCATAAAATTACTGTGAGCAACAGGCTTAAGAGTGGGACTGTGCAAAATGATTAAATGTAAGAGCAACAAGACTGCAAATGTGAAATAGTTTCACAGTTATTGTTTCTCAGATTTTGCAACACATTGTATTCTCAGATGGCTGGTGACTCTTCAGACAAGAGAGACGTGGATGTCTCCAGTAAGGACCGTAAACGGAGCCGCTCACGCTCCCGAGAGCGAGAGCGAAGGAGTTCTCCAGGGAAAGAACGCAAGCGACATCGGTCACGTGAACGGAAACGGTCACGAAGCCGATCTAAATCTACAGAAAGGTTTCTAGTTGACACTTATTTGAAGTATTTGTTTTTATTTTTTTTATATTCAAAATTTTTGTTTAATTAATGCTTTGTGGTTTTTCTTCCCAGAGATCGTAGACAAAGAGATAGAGATAAGGACAGAGAAAGAAGCCGTAAGGACCGGGAAAGGGAAAAGGATAGTAACAGATGGGACAGAGATCGGAGTAAGAAATCCAGGTATGAACAATTTCCTCAGTAGACTGTATACCTAATTATTGATACTGAGAAACATGCATACATTATAAGGAAAAAGAAAAATCATTTGGTGCTCTTGGCTTGTTTTTTTTTTTTCAGGAGCACTTCTCCTAAGTCCAGGGATGCAAAAGTAAAGAGGGAAAAAGACATGAAGATGGAGGAAGATGATGAGGAGGAAAAAAAGAAAGAGAAGGTGCATTATTGTGTTTATTTTAAAAATACATTTTTAATACACCTTATTTTGCAATCAAGTTTTCTTTATATTCTATCTGAACTGTAACAGGTACAGCCACTGTCTCTGGAGGAGCTGCTAGCCAAGAAAAAGGCTGAGGAGGAGGCAGATGCCAAGGTAAGTAGGGGGGAAAATCACTGCTAGACATTTCATTGCTCTGCCTATTAGGATCTAAGCAGACAGAGATTTGCTGTTTTACTCCTTGTAGCCTAAGTTCCTGTCTAAGGCTGAGCGAGAGGCAGAGGCTCTGAAACGCAGAGAGCAGGTGACAGCAGAACGCAGACGGCAGATTGATGAGGAGAGGAGGAAGAGAAGGGTGTTCCAAGATATCGGAAGAAAGATGTTAGGTGTGGGCTGGAGACTCTAAGTGTATTTGTGATAAATGACTTTTTTTGTACACTGCTTACAAAAATTAGGGAATATTTCATTATAATTTTTTGTGAGCAGTATATTATTTTAGAACCAACATGAGTATAGTATGTTTTTCTATCTCACAGAGGATCCTCAAGAACGAGAGAGGCGTGAACGTAGAGAGCGAATGGAGAGAGAGAACAATGGAAATGAAGATGATGAAGGCCGACAGAAGATAAGAGAGGAAAAGGACAAAGGAAAAGAACTTCAGGCTATCAAAGTAAATAAATATAATGCTACTTTTCTTAAATATAGATTTAACATTTATTTCTAAAATTTGATCTTCAGTAGTGCCGTTGCTCAGATTTCTCAATGTAAGCAAAGTTCGTTTTTTTAGGAGCGTTATCTAGGTGGACTGAAGAAGCGGCGTCGCACGAGGCACCTGAACGACAGGAAGTTTGTGTTTGAGTGGGATGCTTCTGAGGACACATCAATTGACTATAACCCTATGTGAGTGCAAGTCTATTTCAGTTTGTGCTCAAATATACCCTGTGTTATGCTAGTGGAGCCAATATTGAAAAGAAGTGGGTTTGAATCCTATCTTAGACTTCACTGGGCACAGACAACATACTCTGAGCAGGGTAACACCAGACTGGGAAGGACTTGTTACTGGCTTTGAAAATGTTTTAACTGCAGTTATTCATTGTTTAACATCCACCCAGTCAACCCCAAAAGCAGACAATTATTAATGTGCTACTTATTTGTAACAAGCTATAAATGCCATTCATAAGTGTATGTCGTAAATAAAATAAAAAATAACATTTATATTTAGGTCACAGTAGCCTAAGTAGACTGTGACTATGGCAGTGTCTGGCCAACGTCCTGTTTTACAGAACATAATGTGAACGTAAAGCTATGCATACCGTTATTTAAAAATCAGCCATAATTGTTTTAAATTTAATTATTGGGTTTACAGTATGTGTGTATTTTCTGTTTCTTCAGCTATAAAGAGAAGCATCAGGTACAGTTATATGGCCGAGGCTTCATTGCAGGCATTGATCTTAAGCAGCAGAAAAGAGATCAGTCTCGTTTCTATGGTGACCTGATGGAGAAAAGACGCACCATGGAAGAAAAAGAGCAAGAAGAGTGAGCTGTTCTGAGAATTAAAAATTCAATAGAAATTGTAGTCCTTAAAATCTGGACTAAGTTATACCATGCTCTGTCCCTTTGTGTGGTTCTGCAGGCAGCGTCTGAAGAAGATGCGTAAGAAGGAAGCTAAGCAGCGTTGGGATGACAGACACTGGTCTCAGAAGAAACTGGATGAGATGACCGACAGAGACTGGAGAATCTTCAGAGAGGACTACAGTATCACAACTAAGGGGGGCAAAATCCCCAACCCCATTCGCACATGGAAGGAGTATGACTTGCCCCCTCACATTTTGGAAGTCATTGACAAGTGTGGTTACAAGGTGGGCATTTTCATTTTTGTTTTTTATTAAGATATCCAATAAACACAAGTCACAAAATGCAGTCTTCCTGTGTACACTTTAAGTAACTGATGGCCTTTGCTTAAAAATCCAGCAGTACCATGTCTTTGGAAGGTTTTACTTCCTTTCACTGTGTCCTAGATATAGTATAAATTGTAGGTTAAACATCAAAGACGGGCCCTTAAAGTGAACTATGCTTGGAACCTAATTTCAAATGCATGGGCAGTGTGGCATGCTGTGATGTTGAGGTTTGATCATATTTGTTGATGTGTTATATTTGTGTATTTTATGTGATTTTTTTTTTAACCTGATAATCTTATTGTTTATTTGATTTGTTAATTTTATTAGGAGCCAACGCCAATCCAGAGGCAAGCCATTCCTATTGGTTTACAGAACCGTGACATAATTGGAGTGGCTGAGACTGGTAGTGGTAAAACTGCTGCCTTCCTTATTCCCTTACTGGTCTGGATCACCACGCTGCCGAAGATTGACAGGTGAGATGACTAGACTATAGTAAGCTGATGCTTTTTATTTTGATGTTAGAATGTCAGACACTATGTTTACTGGGTTAAAAGAAGCCATGTAGATGGCTTTCTGTGAATAATAGTAATAAATAAATAGTTGAGTATAGTCTAAGCTTTTCTATCACCTGTAACATAGCTTGATGTGATTTCATATAGTCAAATTTTATACATCCGTAGTGTTGTACTGATTACTGAGAACCTTAGTTATATAGTGCTGTAAGTGGTTAGCATGATCAGCTTTACAGCTCCAGAGATCCCTGGTTTAATCCTGACCTCAGATTTTGTGTGGAGTTTGCATCTCCTCGCTGTGTCTGACTAGTATCAATGTAGCATTGCTCCAGTCATGAATAGCTATTGCTCTTGATGCGATGTTAAATAAATATCATAAGCAAATAAACCATGCAAATAAAGTAATTTAAATAATTATTTTCTAGACAGCCATAAGAGACCTAGTGTTTTAAATTTAAATCTTACATTTATTTTGAAACCAATTTAATTGCAGGCAGTATGACCTCAAGATGTTTTGTCTGATCAGTTTAATTTTATTTGTTCCATCCATGCATCACTTCATATACAGGGGCAGTTTAGGGCTAGTAATGAGGTCATCCTAAATAATGTAACTAAATAAACTAACCCCAGAGTTCAAACCAGGGGGTGGCAACAGGTCATTATATTGTAATTAACAAAATAAATTAAAAATGAAGCCGAACAGACAAAACATGAAAAACCTTGTGGTCATAGTGTCTGCAATTAAATGTTATTAACACTTTATTATTATTGTTCTTGCTTTTTCCATACTGTCCCAGCTTTTTCTGAGTTTGGGTTGTAAGGTTAGTGAGTATGTCTCACATTGCATTGCTGACTACCATAGTGACATGGCAAATTCAGACTGGCATCAGAAATGTAACAAACATTAAACATATTAATTTAACATAAATATAGTCATGATAATTGTTAAAAAGGATTTGGAACGCTTCAGTATATTTATGAGAGAGTAGGTTTGAATGTTTTGTGTGAATCCTGATGATCCAGGTGTAGAACAAAATGGTTAGCGAGTGAACGAGATAGGATGGCATTTTTCTTCATTATTTCACTGAGGATTCTCAGGAAATATTATGCCAAGCTAACATGTACTGCTCTTACAGTTTTTATTTCCATCAATACTTTATCCAAGTTATTAAGTCTTGTATTTGTAATTACAGATAACCCCTGACTTACTATGGGGAAATGTTCCGACAAATCAAATTTATCATAAGCCAAAGACTTTAATATGAACTGTGTATATCATAGCATAGCATGCAGCCATGGCTTTTCCTCAAAATTTCCCAGTGCTCCTCACCTTTACCTGCACTACCTACTTTTGCTCAACAGTGTCGTAATGTGTAACACTTGCCCACAAAAATTCTGAATTTCACAATGTGGTTTCTGCTGAATGTGTGTTTAGGTGAATTGTGCAGTTTTCAAAAAGTAGAAATCTCACCGGCAATAATTGTAGTCACTATGATAAGCAAGCTCTGGAAACCTGCTATAACCCTGTTTTTTGAAAAAAGACATTATGGAGTTTTCCTCAAATCAGATTTTTGATTGTTTCAGGATTGAGGATTCTGATCAAGGACCATATGCAGTCATCTTAGCCCCTACACGTGAGTTGGCACAGCAGATTGAAGAGGAGACCATCAAGTTTGGCAAACCATTGGGCATCCGCACAGTGGCTGTGATTGGTGGAATCTCCAGAGAGGACCAGGGTTTCAGACTTAGGATGGGCTGTGAGGTCAGCTATACTTGCAGCTTCGCACCTTTTTTGTTTCATGGGGCCTATAATGTTTTAAGATGGAAAAATGTACTCTTGACTTTAAGGACAGGTTTGTAATGCTTAACGACAGTATTACGTTCTGAACAGTAAGTTATAGAGCAAAGTGGACATTATCCAGACATGCTAATGCAAATATTAAGGGTTTTTTACCAGGAACTATGTGCAAACTATACATAAATATGTCAGAGATACTGCTGAAAACAAGAGTGAAAGCATAAAATGGTTATACTAATAATAAACATTTTGTAATTTATGTATATTTACAATAATTATAGAAATGCACTGTTATAATGCACTTATTATGTACTTATAATGTTATTATAACCTTGTATAGGGGAAAACTATAAAACTTGAGGGGATGGTATTATAGACCTCATATTTTTGTTTAATTTGAAGCCAAAACGGCATTGATGGAAAGTTGCAAACAACATGGGGCAGCTCGGTGGGTAGAATAGTTGCCTCACTGCAGGAAGGTGCTGGGTTCCATCCCCAGGTAGAGCTGCCTGGGACTTTTCTATGTCGAAGATGCATGCCCCCCATGTCTGTGTGGGATTACTCTGTTTTTTCTTCTCATTGTTCAAGACAGATGTTTACTCTAAATTGGCTAGAAATTAGTATATTTCAATACAACTAACCTTGAAGTAACATTGTGTATTGATATATCCTTGATGATAGATCATATGTTTGCAGCGATGATTGTTTGTTGAGGTGACAGCGCTGGTTGACTGTTTGCAGCCAGAACGTCCTGAGATATAAGAGAGATTTTTATTTTCTTCATTAAGACTCGGGTGTGGTGGTTAAATGAACAGATGGTTGTTAAATGAAGCAAAACTATGCATTGTTGTTTATAAATTGTGTAATTGTAATTGTCTAAGAATATTAAAATGTTCAATAAGTTTAAATAGCAAGTACTATTTTATTAGAACTCTACATTTTTTGTCTTCATCAGATAGTCATAGCTACACCTGGTCGTTTGATCGATGTCTTGGAGAATCGTTACCTGGTACTCAGCAGGTGCACCTACGTGGTATTGGATGAGGCTGACAGGATGATAGACATGGGATTTGAACCTGATGTTCAAAAGATTCTCGAGCACATTCCTGTGACAAATCAGAAACCAGACACAGATGAAGCTGAGGATCCAGAGAAGATGACACTGAACTTTGAGTCTGGCAAAAACAAGTACAGACAGGTCTGAAGAACAGATCATTACTCTTACTCTTACTCTTACTTACAAGTGTAACACACTGAGACTTTCCTTAATGCTGAAATATATTCTCTTTCTTTTAGACTGTCATGTTTACAGCCACCATGCCCCCTGCTGTAGAACGTTTGGCCAGAAGTTACCTGCGGCGCCCTGCTGTGGTGTACATTGGTTCTGCAGGCAAACCTCATGAGAGAGTGGAGCAGAAGGTTATTCTCATGTCAGAGGCTGAAAAGAGGTATGCACAAACACCCTTAATATATTCACAGACTTGTAGTTGTTTGTACACCAGATGTTACCGGGTCATGTGGTTGAACCTATTCTGATGCATTTGCTTTTTTTATTACTAGGAAAAAGCTTTTGGAAGTCTTGTCACGTGGCTTCGAGCCACCCATGATCATCTTTGTCAATCAGAAGAAGGGCTGCGATGTGTTGGCCAAGTCTCTGGAGAAGATGGGGGTATTGCACTTTTCACAATTACTAGTAGCTCTAGCACTTTCTGGTTGGTTCTTCATTTGCATGCAGGACTATTTTCACATGCAGTGGCATTTTAATGTGCTATTAGTAACAATGGCTTACAGACACATGTCCTGTGTACAGACCCCCCCCCTAATGACTTCCAAACTTGATTATAGCTCTTATACTGAAGCTTGATCACTTTGCTAAACGGTCAAATGCAATACATTTATTCATTGGACTATACATTTTTTTATTTGATCCTACTTGCTGCCATAGCAAAGAAGAAGCCTCACCCAATTTACAGATAACAATTAGGAAGTGCTGTACTAAGTTATTAAGGTTAGAATATACAGGAATGGGAGAGGGTTTCCCCCTATTAAAATGGCATAAAACGCTGTTGCTACATCAGTAATTTTCCAAGAATTAGTGTTCAACTTAATTGATAACAGTCTATGTAGAAATGTTTGAATGATAATTTCATCCTTAACAAATATTGACAAATATTTTGTTCTCTTTGCTGTTTCTTTGTACCTCAAAGCAGAATCCATGTTAATAGCTTGACTGTTGTGCCATGGGTCTAAATATATGCTGCTGTATACCTGTATGTAATCACTTCTTCAAGGTCAATTTTATTTATATAGTGCTTATTGTAATGGAGCATTGTCTCAAAGCAGCTTTACAATATTATATTATCTTAAAAGGCCAATCCCAAATTGAACAAGCATAGGGCGACAGTGGAAAGAAACTTGGGAGGACCAAGCCTCAAAATGGGACCCATCCTCCTTGGGTTGCTTAGAAGTTAATTTAAATAGTTAAGTTGTATTACTGTAATAGTAATTAAGTAAATCAGTGGTAAGGTATTGGAGCCTCCTAGTAACTAAATAATGGAGGGAGTTATTGCACTCTGGTGTGGCCTGGTCATGGTGGGACTGGTTAATATAGATAAAAGCCAGTAGAGTGGTGCTGAGGTGGAGGAACATATAAGTGTGTGGTGCTGGAACTGGTACCAGAACATCAGCTTGGAGAGAAAAGATAAAAAACCAGTGTAAATCAGTGTTTTTAGCGTAGACTTAAACATTTGGCGTGTCTGAATCTCGAACTAAAGTGAGGAGTTTATTCCATAGCTGAGGGGCAAAGTTTGAGAGCTTTTTTCCCTGCTTTGACTTTTTTATACTTCAGCTTGCCAGTACATTTTGCTTTATCTTAAGTTTGTTGAATAGTGAATATAAAGAGCTAGCTTTACCTAACCTTGTTGTATCTTTTTTCCAGTACAATGCTTGTACACTGCATGGTGGTAAAGGCCAAGAACAGAGAGAATTTGCTCTGTCCAACCTAAAGGCTGGAGCAAAGGACATCCTGGTTGCCACTGATGTGGCAGGAAGAGGTATTGACATTCAGGATGTGTCTATGGTCATCAACTATGACATGGCAAAGAACATTGAGGGTAAGGGTTTCTTTTTTAAATGATTTTTATATATATATATATATATATAATGTGTGTGTGCATGTGTGTGCATGTATGTATGTGTTTGTAAAAATCTTCATTTGTGACATTTTAGATGAGAGAATTTGGTGAAAATAACAATAGATGTATTGTACATTTTAACATTCTTCTTCAATTACAATACATAATTATGGTTTTCTTCCCTGCTTCCTGTTAGATTATATCCATCGTATTGGTCGAACGGGTCGTGCCGGAAAGAGTGGTGTAGCCATGACTTTCCTGACCAAAGAAGACTCGGCTGTGTTTTATGACCTGAAGCAGGCCATCCTCGAGAGCCCTGTGTCCACCTGCCCACCTGAGCTTGCCAACCACCCTGATGCCCAGCATAAACCTGGCACCATTCTCACTAAGAAGAGGAGGGAAGAGACCATATTTGCTTAAGGGGCCAAATGGGGCAGGTCCAATTCTGTGAACATGGCTTCAGTTCTAATGCGCTCTCAGGTGTCTCCTCTTTTCATTTGTCATTACTTATCTACATACATTAGGTATTAATTTTAAGCTGCAAAATTGTGAAATCCAGCCTTTCCTTAGATGAGCAAAACCAGTTAAGGACATTCTATTCTTAATGTTGAACACGTTTGTTTCTATGAGCTTGTAATAAAGTCCGTTTTGCTGATCCAGCTTCCAGAGAAAACAGTGATATTGTTTGTTTTTACATCAAACATGAAAATAAAGCCACTGCAGCATTTTTAAAAGTACATAAAATGTTTTGTTTATTATAACTTTGATTTATTTCAAAAGAAGCCATTCTATACATCATCAAGCACAGCTGTTTTCTTCAGAAAGATAGCTGAGAGGGTGTGAACACCGTTGAATTGTCTGTTGGGATCATAGCGAATGCATTTATTGCATTGCAAAGCACACAAAAAGTAAAAGTGAAACATATAATAAGGTTTTACATTTATAAGATTTGTATTGCATACAGAATAGAAGACAGATCAATACATATGTACCCTCTCTAAAGGTTGTGCTTCTCAGACCCCAAAACAAGCAAAGCAATTTTAATGTACAACCCCTGACAGAATTTATGGAATCACCACACAGCTGTTAACATATTTTACCCTGTAGCAAATAAACAAATGACAGATTTGTGACAATTTATTTTGCTTAAAAGATTCACATCCTGGCTTTCTGAGACTAAACTTAAATAATTCAAATACTTTAATGGTATGTACAATTATGGAATTATTATTATTATTATTATTAAAGCTAATTAGTCTGCAGTTAATTTAAAGTTTGTGTAACAAGCTGTTGGACTTCACAAATTGAGAAAGAAAATGGAGAGGAAACATTGGAGAGTGTGTGTATAGCTTAACTAATGACTTTATTATAACTCTTATACTGAAGCTTCATCATTTGCACTTTGCTAAATGGTGACTTTTGACCAACAATGCAATACAAGTTTCCAAACTGCAGTTCGAAATAAATATGTTAAAATGTGCCTTCCAATACAATTAATTTGGACAATTGGACTATACAAAAGTTTTCTTTTAAGTTAGTTAAAGTAAGTTTTTCAGTTATTAAGGTTAGAACATACAGGAATGAGAGAGTGGTTCCCCCTATAAGAGAAGAAAATAGCATAAAAGGCTGTTGCTACGTCAATAATGTTCCAGGAAGAAGTACATTACAATTATAGTGTTAAACTTAATTGATAATACTGAAATAGCCCCTTATTTTTATGAGCGGTGTACATGAAACTGCATCACAAGTCAGGTAATGGATACTAAAAACAAGCTCCTAAATAGAAGCATGCAAAAATGCATTTTTTGATAATCCCATGGTAAATGAGAGATTTGGATTAAATGTATTCACATTAAGCTTTTATATTGAATAGGTCAATACACTGTCTGATGCAGGTTTTTATGTAGTACAAATGTCATTACTGACTAAAAAAAACACCAAGAACTATATGAAGCTTTTTGGCAGCTAATGGAAAGTGTTATTCAGAGTGGTTCAGCAGAGTTGCATGGTTATGGTACAGAAAAGTGTCTTCGAAGATATGCTGAGAAATGACTATTAAGCATGGAGGTGGAGGTGCCACTGTTTAGGGGACTTTTTGTAGCTGTTGGTAGTGGTAAGCTACTGGTAAAATCAATGCTTTGGAGTAAACATACTGCAGAAAGGCTTGCTTCCCATAATTAAAATGGTTTTCTAAAGTGAAATGAGAAAGATTTAACAAGTTTAATGTGGAATATTATTTTTCATGAGTGAAATCAGGGCATTATAAAAGCCTATGGATGAGTGAAAGAGTACTAATTGTGATTGTTCTTGAGGTTTTCACAGTTCATTCTTAACACTGATTCTCTCATTTTTCTTCCTCTTGATCTAGAAAAAACGTCATTATATATGTTTAACAAAACTAAAATGTTCAGCTATAAAAAAAGTTTCATATTATAATCTTATTTTGTATATTTGCTACAAAGTCTAAACGTGAGGATGAGCAACGAAGTGTGGTGATTCTATAATGCTTGTGGTTTTAGTCACTGTGTTGCTCCACCAGGAAACAAACGTGTAAACAAATAATATTAATAATCTTTGGTGCATGTATTGGGGTATGACATGCAGGTTTTAATTTAATCGGACCAAATCATGCCCATATTCAGCATGCCTACATTCAAGTCTTAAACCATGGATCTTTTGTATTGTATTTGTATTGATTCTGAGGATCAATTTTCAGATTTATATGAATAATAATTAGATCTGACTTTCTCATACACAGGCAATCATAAAGCATTTTCATTGACAAATAGTATTACATTGATATTTAACACACTATAGCTTAAGACTATTTTAAAGTCCAGAATCATGAGATTTACTAACTCTAAGTTACTATGCACTACTATTTTAAGGAATGTTAAAATAGCTGTAAAACATTTCCACATTTATGAAACAGCCCCTAATTTTCTGTGCTCTTTATAAAATATGTGATCTATGTTTATCAGAAATAACAAGAATAAGAATCAGTGCATTACTAAAGCAGACCATAAAGTGTAGAAAGAAACAATCAGTTGTCATGCAACACTTGCATAGATTTTTTTTCTTTGCCCCACCACCCCCTGGCATGCTACCCCCCGCCCCAAAAATATTGACTAATGGTTACACATAACTGTTAGCTATAAGAGGAGAGCGCTAATAAAGAAGCAGTACACAAAAACATTTACATAGTAAATGGTATGGAGAACCTGGAGACATCTCTGGCCTTTAACTTATAGTGAAATTATACACATAACTGAAAAATGTATTTGGACCCTGACTTGAATTAAGCAGGTATAAAAATAAATGATCTATGGAATATAGGGAACAGCCATAAAATTCAAATCACCTTCCTGTTTTTTATTATTTATTTGTCCATTTTGTCCGCTATTCTTATCATACAGGTGCACTTTGTAGTTCTACAATTACAGTAGTCTATCTGTTTCTCTGCATGCATTATTAATTGTTTTTCACCATGTTCTCTAATGGTCAGGATGCCCACAGGAGCACAACAGCACAAATACACCAATGCTTACAAAAGTTAGGGGATATATCATTATGGGATATTTAATTTCAGTGTATTTGGGTTGCATTCTCAGCACTGCAGTGACACTGACAAGGTGATGCTGTGTTAGAGTGTGCGCTGGTACGAGACATGAGTGCTACTGTGCCGCTGTTCTCTCAGACACACATCTCTTATTGGTCCAACCTGCATGCAACTAGTCATCCTCTTGTATTTCATCAGTGGTCACTAGGATGAATAGTTTTGATTGGTGGAATATTTTTTTGAATGACATGTTCAAAAAGTCCAATCTAAACTCAGATCCACTCATACATGCTAAACACGCAATGCCACAACACAAACCACCATGTCATTATCACTGCAGTGCTAAAAATTGTCCACCACCCAAAGAGAATCTGGTTACAGTGAGGTAAAAGGGTATGCAGAGAAACAGGACTATATTCTAACTGTAGAACTACATAATGTACATATATATTAAAGTGGATCTGACTAAGTGGACATGGATGTGATTTTAATGTTATGGCAGAAGTATAAAAACTTTACCTAAACTGTATATTAATCTAATTTGCACTATATGTATTATATGTATTATCATAGGTATCTGGGTAAGACTATAGGACTACAAAGCTATGTTATTTAAATGACTAAAAGAAATTTTAAAATTTCTTTAAAAGGTTTTGAACAATAAATATAAGCTCAATTAAAAATATGAAAAGTTTGTCTGACCTCTGAAACACAAGAGCTTTTGTACATGTGAAATTTATGACAAGTGTACTGCAACTTTATATAACTTTATATACCCAAACAACACAACATGAAAAATATCCCCCTTGGTTTAGCCTCACTGGACACTGAGGATAGTTCTGACTGTAAACATTGTAATATATATATATACACACACACACACACACATTTGTAGTGGCAAACATAAGTATTTAATACATACCGATTTAGCCCGTTTTACTAACTACAGAGGATGGAGAGTTCAGTAATTTCTATCGTACATATCATACATATTTTTCGGTACACTTCATCTGTGAGAGACAGATTCTAAAGAAACCAAGAAAATCACATGATTTTTAAATAATTAATTTGCATTTATTGCATAAAATAAGTATTTGATATAATAGAAAATATGAAGTTAGTATTTGGTACACAAATGTTTGTTTGCAATTACTGATGTACGTTTTCTGTAGTTCTTGACCAAGTTTGCATTGCAGCATGGATTTTGGCCCACTCCTCGATACAGATCTTCTCCAGCTCGTTCAGGTTTCGGAGCTGTCAACATTGCATTTCAGCTCCCTCCAAAGATATTTTGTTGGGTTCAGGTCTGGAGTCAGGCCATTTCAGGACCCTGAAATGCTTCTTACGGAACCCTGGCTGTGTGTTTCGGGCCATTGTCATCATGCTGGAAGACCAGGCTATGATCCATCTACAATGCTCTTACTGAGGGAAGGAGGTCCCTTCAAAAAATCCCCCCCAAAATCCTCCCTTCAACGCAGTACAGTTGTCCTTTGACATCTTTTTGGTCTTGGGCATGGTGGAGAGTTTGAAGTGTGATTGATTGAGTGAGTGGACAGGTGACTTTTATACAGGTAACCAGTTCAAACATGTGCTATAGGTAATGAGTGTTGAAAAGAAGGGCTTTTTAAAGAAAAAACAGATCTGTGAGAGCCAGGATGGCATGGTTTTTGTTAGGTTCTGTTTCTCACTGTTGAAGTGTACCTATGATAGAAATTACAGACCTTTAAAAATTACAGACCTCTCCATTCTTTGTAGGTGGGAAAATTAGCAAAATCGACAGTGTATCAGATACTTATTTTCCACACTTAATATGTGTGTGTGTGCATATGCAGATGCTTTATTACTATCCTGCTGCAGATTTGAAAAATAAAAAAACAAAGAGTAGTTTCTGTCAAATATATAATCAAGTGTTAAGGTCTTTTTCAATTTCAATGTGCAAACAGTCATAAAAATCATGCAACATTAAATACAGGAATAAAATTTAAGGCCAGTTGAAGCTGTCCGAATAAACCTTAGCATGAGTACCTATAAATATGTCAGATTCACGCCATGGTAATCAGTAAACAAAGTTTTTACCTTTTTTTGTCAACTTGATTGGAGAGGACCCACATATACATTTGCAAATTCACTTCCCTTTAAAGTAGCAACCATGTAGCTGGCTACCTAACAACTTTATACAAGACCAAAGTCACAAGTTCATGCAGCAGTGCAGGAGGAAGAAAAGGGTAAGGTGAAAGAGAAAGATCACGCCCACTTCTGATATACAGCCCTGCTCTTCATTGAGGTTGAACAGCATCAACCTCATAGTCTAATAGTCTAATAACAACTAATTCCCCAGCTTTCTACATCCTCTACTTTATCTAATTCAGTTGCTTTGTAATATTGTTACAAGTATTCCCATCCCCATTAAATTGAAGAAATGATATGTAAAGCAACAATAGTGGCTTAAAAATGCCACAGTTAACAAAAGCAACATTATTTATTAGGCAGTGACATTTTACAATGTTGTCTACATTAATTAAGGCAAAAATTATGTTATATAAATAAAAAATATTACTATCCCAGATATTCCCATTTTTTTATACATTTGTCATATGCAATTAGCATAGCAAATACTGTGCTGCATTTAAATACTATTGATATTTTTAAATACTGTAAAATGCAATATACTGTACATATTGCATTATTTTTGGCATGAATGGAACAAGCCAAAATGTAAAATTTTCACTAATTTCCATATTACGTTTTTCATTTAGGGAGTTTTTCCACGCCACTGTTACATTTTGGCCTTGGATAATAAATGATAACAGAAAACAATGCTTCATTGTAAAAACACAATATAAATAACTAAACATTACTTGATCTGTATAAATAAAAATGATGACGTAATGCACATTGAGTCCAGGGCAGTTCTGCTACTGCTGACAAAATATACTGCTCACAAACATTAGTGGATACTTCAAAATGTAATATTACTTAATGAAATATTCTTTAACTTTGTAAGCAGCGTATGTGGAATTATCCCACTTGAATATTTATCCCGCTTTTATACCTATGTGTGCATATAAACAAATCACAGATATGACACCAAACTGTTTTTAATGGCTGAACTGTCTTTGTGAGGATAATGCAACAAATTAAATAAAATTATAATTTTATTAAAAAGGTCAAGTAGAGAAAACATATTAAAATGACTATATGGAGGGAAAAAATGTAATCCTAAACCAAAAGGATGGCCTGATTGCTTTGAGGAATCGACTTCACTCAGGAAAAACAATATTCTACACCAAGCTCATTTTTTATAATGGTAAGAGTTGTGTGAGACTAAAACCTATTCTAGGGGTATTTTTCATTTGTTTTGTTGTGTATTTTCTATTTCCAATGCTTTAACATTTCCATTCTAACATTTTGTGTTACAAAAGGACGTGTTACTTCGTCTACCCATATCTTCTCCACCTTTAAATTTGGTTTATATTTGTATCAAATTTTAAACACAGCTGACTGGAAATAGCCAACATCCTTTGCCACACATGTTGGATTTCCTTCTTAAAAGAGTCTTTCATTCCTTTCCATTGTTTCATTCGACAAATGATTATTAAAGTAATTACATTTGTTTCCATTATGGAAACAAACATTGTAATGGAAATTAAACATTGTTTGGTGCCATAGCTATGATTTGAATATTTGCTATAAAGCATAAAAAAACTTGGTTAAACATCTGTGTTGATTCCATAGTTGCTGCCAGGGTTAGAGAACTGAACACTTTTGGCTGCAAATACACACCACCTACCTTCTAACTTCTAACTAAACTTTAAAATAAAAAGCTATCACTATAATCTGTCCATTTTAAATCATTTTCATATTTTAGTGTGTATACTGTCCTGGAGAAAGGCAGGTTTTGTCACAGATCCACAAATTGCAGTGCATTTGATTATTGTCAGTTCAAATAGATGGACATATGGAGTGCTTTTGCTTTTATGGAGTGCTGTGCTTTTGCTTTACATGCTGGTATGTTTTCCTCATGTCATGTAACAACTTCCACTTGTAATGTTGGTATTTAAATGTAGCAATGATTAACACGCATATACACAAATCAGCCAAAACATTAAAACAACCTGCGATGCGTCAATGTTTAGGTAGGTGTAACGCATCATTTCAACTGTAGCTCTGTTGTATTGCTGTGCCTGCTCCTTCTTATCAATAAGGTAAAGTAGGGATCATCTGTTTCTGTTGTGGCAGATGGGTGACCCTGCCCTAGTCTTCTTCGAACTGTTCCAGTCTCTTGAAAATGATTCCACAGTCGGCCATTTACGCTTCAGGATGTTCCAAGTGCTGTTGCCACGGTTATCTGTGTTAACCATCTTCAAGACGTCCTTTGGCTCTCCAAGCTTCACATTCAGGCAAATCGTGTTAAAGAGGAATTGCAAGGTCTGGAAAACTGCACGATGTGCCCTTTCAATATACTCCAGAACTCTCAGCCTTTTATACTGTGCATTAAATAAGAGTTGTTTTTCATCTTATTTGTATTATAGAATAACATTCTTTGACTTTTTTTATGTTATTGTTTAATTAAAACTTAATTGGTTATTGTATTCATTTTGAAATATTCCCTAATTTTTGTGAGCAGTGTATTTAGTCTGTGTGTGGTTTTAATGTTTTGGCTGATTGTCATATGCAAATGATCATGTCAAAAAGCACCCAACTGCCTACAAATATGTGGGAAGACTACAGAATCCAAACAGCAATAATGCAATCACATTCTGTTCAGTGGAGCTGCAGGAATGACGCTGTGTGCTACATTTCTCAATGCTGACATAAAAAGGTATATCTAGAACGTTTGCCTCTCTTGCATTTCGACTGTTGGCTTAATGCTTTTAAACTATGCCCACACTAATGGGATCTGGAAATGAAGATGCAAAAACATGCTACGTATTGACTGCTTTACATGCAAAAGTTTTCTGTCCTCTTGATCTCTGATCTTCACTAGTACTTGTTTTAAACTCCGCACTACTGCAGTAATGTAATGGGCAAATCAAAATACCTATAAAACATGAGTCTGCTATTAGATATATACTGCTCACAAAAATCAGGAGATTTTTCAAACTGAAATATAGCCTACCTTTTGTGAGTAGTATATATTAGAGATGTATTATTCCAAAGGTTAGAAGCTTATGTAAACAAATTAAGGAGATTTGTGTTTGTGCTCAAGCAGACTTTAAGAGCATCTACAGTTTAGCTGTCTTCAGGTGTCTCACACCTGAAGCCTTCCAAGGTTATATTATTATGGGAGATTTAACTAGCAGGTGGGGTTGCTGGTTGCTGGCCAGGGGCCAAATTGGACTTTTATGTCATGACTGATGCTGGTTGTCATATACTCTCCTGATGAATGGCAGGGAAGGTGTGATAGCTCGTAAAAATAAACCTTTGTGCCCTGTTTTGTGGGACTGTGGCGGTCTAGTGGTTAAGTCACTGGACTCTGGACCAGAGGGTCCAGGGTTCAAATCCCACCTCTGCCACAGTTGGGTCCTTGAGCAAGACTCTTAACCCACAATTGCTTGGATTGTAATACTGTATAAGTTGTAAGTCGCTCTGGAAAAGAGCGTCTGCTAAATGCAGGAAATGTATTATGGGAGGAACTTTTAAAAGTATGCACAAAACCCTATTTAAGGCAATTTAAATAATAATTTAATATTTTTTTATTTTATTTGAGGGATAAGATCAGAGACTTGGAGAATGTTTACTGCCTCGTACGCTTTCAGAAGACATTGCTCAGCTGATTACGTTTTTTTTTCAGAGTATTAATGATTTTTCAGGACAATAAAATTCTAATATCTAAGACAACTGGTCATAAATAAAAACATTTTAAGCACTGCCCCACTAGTGCAATAGCTAAAAATCAATGCAGTGGAGATCCCATATCTAATATTACCCTTAGTCTTAGTAAAAGGCATGCAGCTTTTCCACCATCTGCAAAGTATGTAAACATAAGATACATTTACGTTCTTCTGCATATTCACCATTTGAATGCATCTACTCCTGCATTGCTTCTTTTACCATGTGCATCTCTCTTCTCCTCTTCCTCCATCGTCTGGGTCAGTAGTTATCTTGAGGCCAGGCACGCAGACGTTGCCGGCTGTTCCAGCGTCCCTGTAAGACCTGCGAGTCTTGCTGCTGCAGAAGCCGGTCATGTGCCTCATGCCTGTTGGCTCTGTGGTTGCCATCTGGGTGACCACTGCTATCCGTGTACAGATCTCGATATGAGTGGGCATGTCGGAGAGACTCATAGTCCTCTTCTTCTTTAACCACCTCTTCCTCATACTCCAGCGGGTGCAGGGAGCGGGAGGCAGCTTGGCAAAGAGAGCGTGAGTCGCTGGCTTCATCCGAGGGCATCAAGCTGTCCCTTTCACCTTGCTCCTCTTGATCTGCAGTAACTGCATTCACCACCAACAACAGCTGCTGATTCTGAGTTAAATAAAAAGAGAATGGGACCTTCAAACAGGTATCCAGGCTATCCTAGAGAAGTAGAGAATATTTTCACCCCAAAGAAAAATGACTCATAGGCAATGGAACCTACATAAAGATGGTACAGATCTAAATACATATTTTATCTACAAATGAATGACATGTACAACATAGATATATGACAGATTGTGATTTATAATCTCAGAATTTGTCAGTACGAAGTGCAAAAACAGCATGGTCAAAATATTTTCCTCTGAAGCAAATGGGGATATCAATTAAAACCATGAAACTACAGAAAAAAATCAGTGAGACAAAAGCATTCACAAAACATTCATCTGCTTTAACAGATGAATTTTCTCATCATATCTTGAACTACCTTTTCCCCTCATAGGAAATCAAAAACCATCTCTGTAACTACTTGGTAGAGGCGGTCATGGAGAACTTTAACCTCACTTTTGGAGTGATGGAGCACTACATTGGAGTAACTTGAGGGCACGGTCAATACCTTATTTGGGTCATTGTGTAAAACTGATGAAGTACTGTGTGTTGTACGGTTATTATCAGTTATAAAATGTGCAATTATTTATGTACAATATGTATTGTGTGCATGGGGTAGCACGGTGGCACAAGTGGTTGGCACTGAGAGAGACATTCTATTCTGAGAGAGAGATTCTATCCTGAAACCGAACAGTGCCTCTGTGGGGTTTAAAAGTTCTCCTCATGTCTGCATGGGATTTCTCCTGGTAGTTTAGTTTCCCCCCACATTCCAAAGACATGTTCGGCTAACTGCCACATTGTGAGTGTTTGATGAGTGAGGTTGTAACCTTACTCCATTCACATATCTATAGATCAATGCTGAAAATACATTAACTAACTACAATGTCAAATCAGAACATGTTGGTATGATATGGAAAATGCAAATAAAATAATGCCTAGTGTTCCTTACATTTGCTTTGACTTTATTTAATTGCAGACAGTATGAACAGAAGATATGTTGTGTATTTTACTGGTCAGCTACCGCATTTCAGGTCAGCAACACTGGCAATTAGGTTATTATGTCAACAGTTATAATCATGATTTGGTTCAAAGGCAGGATCCACAACATTCTTTGAGAAGCAAAGGTGGACCAAATTATCATTCACAGTTCGAAATCACATCACTGTTTACTTTTTGTCACCCCATTTCTAGCTCAAAATTGCCCCTATACATTGGATCCATAACTTGGAAAGTATTGCAGGCTTGAAATGCTACAATGGATGTTTATTAGCAAACTAAATAAAGCTGACTTTATGACAAAACATGAAATAGCTTGGGTTCATACTGTGTGAAGTGAATAAATTCAAGAACACTTTTTTTTCAAACCAAAGTTTGTTTGTTTTTTTTCACATGGACTGTATAAGTCCTCAGAACATGCCCTGTGGTGTCTGGCACCAAGGTGTTAGTAGTAGATACTTAACTTAAAAAAACAACAACTTTTATTTAACTGCAGGCCGTATGAAGATGGCCGTAACCTATGAAGATGAAGATATTTGTATGATCAACTACATTTCATAGGTTAATGAATATCAATTCCTAAAATAAAATAATGATTTATAATAATGAAATAGTTATTTTAAACAGGTGATTATAATCATGATTTGGGTCTTTAATGGCAAGAAGATCTTCAGTTATGGAGAATGAACTTTTGAAATGTATAAAAACAATGTTCCTCTGACTAAGATTGGTAGGGATTTGAATATTTCTTCCTCTACAGTGCATAATATCATTATAAGATTTAAGGAACTGGGAGGAAAGTCAGAGCATAAACCCTAAAATGCAAGAATGGATTGTTATTAACAAAATAAGTGATGTTGACTAGACTATAAATAAAATATCTCAGGTTCACACATAAAAGTCAAAGTAAATGTTAGAAGCAGTGTGTGTTTTTTATATGTATATTGTCCATAATCTTTCTGATTTGTAATATATCCTACACATTGACATGCACCAGATAATCCATTACTCAATGTACTAGTACTTACTGTATTTTACTTGTATTTTTTACAAAACTTCAATTAGCACATTGTGATTGTCCATTAAGTTTTTAAATAAATAAATGATATGTAAAATATTAATGACTTTATAAAAATTACATCACATTTGATTTTTGACAGTGTTATAGTCATGAATATTTTTAGGGGTGGAAGGTTTGGACGAGATAAGGGGAGGGGTGGTCATGTGATGAAGGAGGAGTTTGTTTACAAGAGTCAGGATGTGAGTATATATTATGGTAAATGCATAAAAAGCTATTCCCTCCTTCTCACCCTGGGTTTGCAAGCAATCATTCAATTAATTCTTGTCTTTTTGAGAACTGCAAAAATGTTAGGCATGGATAAGTGAGACATATTGAATTGGACTTACAAGATGGCAACACTCGAAGCTTCTGTAGACAAGACCACACAGGACGGAGTATGAGGAAAATGTAGAGGAAACAATATAACTATAGAGCATTACTTATAAACATTTGACAATAATTACCTCAAAATGGATTACCTTTACTAATTAAGTTTCTAATTGCTAGTTAACTGTACACATTAAAATTAATTTATAAAAGAGGATGTTTCCAGCTTACATGTAGTTACATTCCACTGCACAGAAGCAGAGAAACACAAAAACAGCAATGTTCCAGCTTCTATGAAGCTGGCTAAATAACAGACACCATTATCCCTTAAAAAGGGATATTTTACTAAGAACATATTTCAAGAAACAAAGTCAACTCAAAACAAAATGGTGCTGTTATCAGGAACTGTCTTTTATATTAGTTTTTATGTCTAATATAACATTAGTACATGTATTTTGATCTGAAGAACTAATAATCACTAATCAACCATTTTGCCTTACCAAACAAAATATCTAGGCCACTTTAAAGTAATGTAATTTTGTGTCAATTAATGGCACAATGTCTGATATACCAGTAAAGTACCTGGTTACAAAGTTTGTGTTATTTGTGTATTTATGTAAATCATGTTGTGTTGTCATGTTAACTGCACTTTCTTATGTAACCTGAATTTCCTGTTTACAATTTAAGAAAAATGGGAAATTGGATTAATGCAATGAGAAGGAACAACATTTACCTGTAGACTAGAGATAGCTGAAGGTGGAGTCATCAGATTTTGCTCCAACAGTGGGTTAAGCGGGGCAGTGCCTGGCAGATGAGTGGCACGCCAATAGACCTCCAGGTATTCGGCAAGATGTTCACAGGCATCCTCCAACTGGTTTTCATCCAGAATGACATCAAACATATCCTGATGGGGAAGATGGTGGAGGAGAGATGACATGTGGAAGATGGAGTTAGAAGATATTATATTAAATATCTTATGATGGAGATCTGGTGACAGGAGATGGTTTGGAGCGACAGGTAGGAAAATGACTCTATGGAACAACATGCAACATAGATTTGGTCAGACTGTGGTTCAGGACAGCAAGTATTTGATTATCAGATCTGTACTAGAAAAATACAATGATGCTTGAAAGGTTCGAAATTTTCCATATTTCTACCTAAATATCATCAGTCCTAAAAGTATATAGAACCAAGTTAAACAAATAACAGAAAAATATACTTGGTCATTTATTTAAATGTTATGCAATACTACATACTGTATCTCTATATTTGAATATAAAACTTTAGGATTAGCAGTGAATCTAAATATGCCATTAGAGTCAGGTGTGAGTGGGTGTCCTGTTGTATTTCAAGAAAAGTGATTTCAATTCAAATTTCAAATCAAAGTTCTGTTTGTTACAGCAAAATTTTGTGGAAGTATAACACATATATAATATGGACTCATTTTCCTAAATGAATAGATGATCAATTATAATATTTTTGTCTTATTTGTTTAATTAATCTACAGCACATTGGTACTTGTGTGAAACTATGACCATATTTTAGTCCACATGTATGCAGAAATATAGAGGGAAAAATATGTATTTGATAAATAATAGTCAGTAAATGTAAAACACGTTGTGTGTTTTTGTGTGTGTGTGTGTGTATGTGTGTTGGGGTGGGGTGGGTGTTGTTAGGGGGGGGGGGTTGTACACTTAC
>JAVSBV010047813.1:0-11013 GCA_033117975.1 Parotocinclus spilosoma
CATGGTCATAATGGGGTATTTTGTGTAGAATTTTGAGGAAAGAGATTAATTTAATACAATTTGGAATAAAGCTGTAATGTAACAAAATGTGGAAAAAGTGAAGCGCTGTGTGAATACTTTCTGGATGCACTGTACTTTCTGGATGAACCTCACGACTGCCTTTGCCAAGAACCATGGGTCAGGGTACAAAACATAACAAAATCCACAAAACAATTAAATGACCATGAATTCAATCTCTTGATATGGCCATCCCCAGTTACCTGACCTAAACCCTACTTTAAAACTCCATGAAAAAGGGCAATTAAAGGAAATAATGCTATTGTGGCTGTTTAAGGTGAATGTTTTTTGTTTATGTTTAATGTTAAGCAAATATTTTATTACCAGTTTACCCATCTTTACCAAGGGTGTCAGTAATTTTGCTGCTGACTATATTAAGGTCAAATGACATGATGTAGATCTTTTTTTGTGTGTGTGTGAAAACTTATTTGTTATTCCATACAACTGACAGCAAGAACTTTTTTAGGTGCATGTTTGTCACCATAGTCATAATAGGGCTAGTTTTGTTTCCCCATGTCAGGTGGTATAAAATCATAACTTTCAAATATAATATTTATTATAAAGGTTATTGCACCAAGTGGCAATGTGTTATGGATGGTCGCATATGAACTTAAAACTTTTAAAATTTAACAAATACATTATCATAAACTCATTTAGCAGAAAGTGGTTCTTCCTGCTTAAAATTAGTGGTTGGAAAGCAAAATTCAAACTACAATTCTTGACAAAAAAAGAAAAGCAGATAGACATGTCAGCTTGCTACAAAACTCGGCAAGCAGTTGTGTTTCAGGTAGATATATAAATAATTACAGGTGTGGTCTGACTAGACACTGGGTTTTCCCACATGAAAATGTAAAATACACCTGCTGCCCTCCTTTTGGGTAGTGTACCTCTTGGTGAGAGATTGTTGACTGCTACACATTTTGCCCAGATGACAGATTTTGAGAGGGGGCATATCATAGGACTAAAAGCAGGATGGTCATTTGAATTACCTGCCATCTAGTCCATTCAGACCTAGTTGTTAGATGGTGTTGGGAACAGTGCTTTTATGAGGGCAAACAAGTCCTGGGTGACTGTTTTATCCACCAACCAGATACAACATAACATACTACTGTCTCTGCCCAGACCATTTCCAGGCATTTAGCAGAAAGACATTTGTTGTCATGGTGCCCATTATGCATCATGCCATTCACAGTTGGCCACAATCACCTTCGCTTGCCATTGTGTCATGAATGAGAAACCTGGGCTGTTATGGATTGATACTGTAGTGTCTTTAGCAATTAATCCAGTTTCTCTTTGGAATCCAACAACGATCAGGTGTGAATATGGAAAGACACGTTGCCCTAACTGCTGGTGTGACGATCTGGGGAGGCATGATCTTTCACCAACAGGTACACTACCAAAAAATAATTGATAAGACACATTTTATAGGAACCACTTTTATACCATCTTGTGGCAAGAACCAATCAGGCCACACCTGTAATGGTTTGCATATCCGCCTGCCGGTCTTTGCAAAATGCAACATTTCTATCTGGGTGTGTTTTTTTTTGTAAGTGAGAGTATTTCCAAAATATCAGTTCCTAAAAAGTAAGTTATTAACCAGCATTGAACATTGTATTCCTATTAATGATTATATGGAGTAAAATGAACCTTTATTCATTTATTTATTTAGCTGCATTGGTGTAAAATACCTAACGATACACTGATGTACACATGAAAGCAAAAAAAAAGCATCTATATAAATGACCAATATGTCTATTCTAAAGAATTAAAACTGTAAGGCAACTGGTATTTGTAACTTGTATTGTGTAACCTTTGTATTTTACTTCAGTGTGTTTGTGTCTATTTGAGAATTAGCCACAACTAGATTGGGACTAGATTGAGAATGACACAAAGTCCTTAATTGTGATATCTACCTGTTTGCATTTTAGCAGTAATTAACTTCAAGTTTAATACTGAATACCAGTCTAAACTTTCACTTAATTCATTTAGAGCACTAAATAAAATCTCACACATACACAACACTGTTTGCTTTAAGGACTCCTGACTGACTGTGAAATACAGTGCTTTTTACTATTGAATAATGTTTTGGCAAGTTATAAAGTATTACAGAAATTGAGTACGGTAACAAAAGGAAGGGTCACTGTTTCAGATGTCAGTGCGCCAAATCATTTATGCCAATGGTTAGTAAACTGAACCTATGCAATTTTACACAAAAAGTGAATTTAAAATTGCTTGTTAAAATTTTCAATTTGGCAGATACTTGCGTTTTAATGGAATGATTCAGGATTGTAAGCGGTGTGAGTGTCAAAAAGGGCGACAGCAATGTTTTCATATGGAACCAAATGCGAAGAGATAAATAAATTGTTTCCATAGCGCTGACAGACAGAAATAAAAGGCAGATTTGATCAGTCTCCAGGTTTTCCTCTGAGTCTCCGAAACAAGTCTTGCCTTCTCTTTTCATTAAGGAGCTCCTGAATTCTTTTGTTCTGAGTTTTCTCTCTAAATGGGGGTCGCTTTTTAGGTCTAAAGTGGTTCTGAGGCACTTCATTCAACTTTACAACCCTTACAGAAACATCAATAGAGTTATTCTCCTTCCTGTCTTCTGATATGTGAAGACTCGCTACAGTCGGAGGACTTGTCATAGGGAAGCTGGGGGCTGTAGTTACTGAATCAGTTACTGCATATTTAGGAGTGACTGATAAAAGCTCCTCAAACCCAGACGTGGATTCTGAGGCATCCTCCATGGTGTTTATTCTCCAGGGTTCAGCATCTTCCTCCTCATCGAGTGAAGTGCTTGGACCATCTATTTCCTCCAGGAAGACAGTGGTGCTGCTGGGAAACTGAGTTTGTGTTATAGAAAAGGGGTTTATAGTGGTGGAGTTTCTCCATGTGGACCTAGGTCTGATGGTTGAGCTGTAGAGATGGGTGTTAGAAGACTGATAGAGGGTGTATGGCTGTGTAGTGGAAGGAGTATGTGGGGATGCAGTGGTGTAGTTCCAGTGCTTGGTCAGGCTGAGAGGAGTGGTGTGGTTGCCCTCTGAACAGGATTTGCAGCACATCTGCCTGTAGCCAGGGTTTGAACAGTGCTTACTCAGCACTTCCATACGACAGAAGACTGACTTATCACCTGTACAGCGCATCCCTACAATGCACCAAAAACAAGTATTAAAATTAATAATTGAAACACTATCAGCAAATAAGCAGATAAAATGAAAATGTTATATTAATGATCGGAAAAATAGAATGAGCAAGAGAAGTGAGGAAGGAAAAAAATCGCTAGAAAGCAATAGAATTTTTTTTCCCACTTTTCCCTGCCTGGAGTATACCAGGGAAAACTAAAACTATTTAAAAAAAAATTCATAAGGAAAGGAATTAAATGAAAAAATATTTAGTGAATATGAAAGTGTGACAGTATCTAAAATTAATTCAAATGATAAATAATTTCTCTTTTCATACTAAAGAAAATGAAAACTAAATAAGTAGATAGTTTCCACAAGTTTTATTCTTCCTGGCCAGGCTTATGAAGCTCTGGAGTCTGTCCGCAGAGAACACTGTGGGCAGGCATAAACATGCTCTGGACGGAATGCAAGCCATTGCAGGGCAGCAGGGGTCACTGCTGCAGCATTAGTGAATTGTTTCTATGGCACCACAGTGTCTATCTAATTCTTTAAGTGCTTGGGTAGTTGCAGCAGTCTCATTTACTACTGCCCACTAAAATTTAGCCACCACTGTAAAAACCCAGGTATGAGCCCTGGCAGTGCTGTTGGGCATCTCATGCATGCATGATTGGCTGAGGTAGGGGAGGTTGAATGCAAAGGATTTAGTTAATGTGATAGATCTGCACCTATAAAAGTTATATAAACACTAAGTATGCATTTAGTATATTTACATTTATGGACACCCATTCTAATGGCTGAGCACTGCTATTTTAACATTCAAAATATAAAACATACATTTTTGATTCGCCATAGACAAACAGTCACAGTATTGTACTGACATGTTGTGCTTAATGCCACAGTGACTCTCAATTATACACAATTATAGGCTTTTGCTGCTCACAAGCTATTTCATGAACTTTCTGCCTTGTTGTCCTTAAAAGTCCAAAGACCATTGTTTTGCCAGCTTTAGTTGACATCTTGGCTGGCTTGGCTTGCACAGAAACAGACACCCTGAAAATGCACTGGATTGCCAAAAGTGAGCCAGGGTTTACTGTGTATCATAGAAAGCTGACCTCACAGTCATATTCCCAAATCTACTGGAAAGCCCTTTCGATGAACAAAGGCTGCTGTAGCAGTAAAGGTGGATGCAATGTCCATACTAATATGTTTTTGGTTGTTATATATCAAAGTTAAATTAGGTATACAGTATTAAGTAAATTAAGTATAATATTTAAAACATGTGATTACACTATTATAAAAACTGTTTAGTCTAAATATCCAGCTTTACGTGACTGTTTATTCCATATTCCTTCTAACTTCGACTGACAAGACGGCATATAAATAACACTCACTCCTCGTCAGATATACACTGTGTACAACACATTTTTAGAGTACAATGTAAACTATTTGAAAATGTTACATCATTCACAGTTTGGTAAACACTTTGGTTAAACATTTTTTGAAACTGTCTGAAACCACCAAAACAACACTCCTTAGGACTTAAAACATTACATTTCACTAACAAAATATGGAATGTTCCATTCAACCAGCATGTCAACAAACAAACAATTGGTGATGCTATAGAACAGAATTTGAATAAAGTTATACAATATAAACATTCACTTTACAATTTAAACACAAATTGTAACATAAAAAACACAACTCCAAATGAGCATGTTGTCCCAGCTTTGAACGCTAGTGTGAGCATTAAGTACTTTCCCTGTGTCTCAACAAATGAAAGACATGTGCAAAGACAATGGCCAACAATTATGCCGGTTTTATCAACTCAAATCATGTGTAATACAAGTATGGTTTTTGGAACCCAAGCTCCAAGAGGCTGAGGCTAAGAGTAGAAACTGTGACACAATCTTCACTACTGATTCAGAGCTAGGACTTACAAGTCAGTTCATGGGTATATGAAGTATATTGCTTTGTTAATACTATGTGTTCTGAAGTGTGCAAAACATATTGATTAACCCCTGCTTATCCTGGTTAGGTGCATTGGTGACAAAACTTGGCAGAGGCAAAGATACAGCCTAGACAGGGCATCAGGTTCCAAAACGACACCAACAGAACTTCACGTCAAGAATTTGTTTGCTGCAGCTAGATCTGACCACAGTATAATAGGTGCTCCGGGCTTAATAAGCAACAATTAATAAGTGATACATTTAATACTGACAAAGTGGCCAATCTGTTTGTACAGTGTCTTCATGAAATGGGGTTCCTGATATTTTTCTTATTCGTTTTGGCAAAGAAATATACAGTGGATGTTAAAGTCTGAGGCTAGCAGTTCAAATGTTTAATGTAATACATTTATCTTAAAAATCATATGATCATTTAAGTGAATCTGACTGTCATGGACTTCTCTCAGTCACCTGACCTAACCCATCAAGGATTTATGGAGGCACTTGACGACAGAAGAAGGGAAGCAAGATGCTCTGTGCGATATGGTGTAATCGTGCTGGGATAACATTTATAGTCCATATTTTGCACAAAGTCCATGCATGTATGTCATTTAGCAGACACCCTTATCCAGAGAGACTTACAGCTCATACAGTCTAACAGTTCAAGCAATTATGGGTTAAGGCTCTTGCTCAAGGACTCAACAGTGGCGCTTTTGAACCCTGGACCTTGAGGTCCAGAGTCCAGTGCCTTAACCACAAGGCTTCACCAGTCCTATGGCAGTTTGAGTGTCACTACAGCAACAGGGGAACCAAATACTTCTGACATTTATATAATGTCTTTCCCCCAATTATTCATCTTTTCACTCAAATTGTTGTTATGGTTTGTAATGAAAAACATTGTAAATTCAAGAAGAATACATCACAGATGTATTTGAACTAGTGGTTTCACACTTTTGACATTTGGCATCCACTGTATTATTAGTGATAAAGTTTAACCGTACAAGACTGCAATATTATGAGCGAGCAGATATTAATTTGGTAACTAGCTTTGCACATGTATATCTGTTGGTATATCTGTTGGGATGATGCGTCCAAAAACATGGGCATAAACAAGCGCTAGAGGAGGGGGTACTATGTGTGTTGTGTGTGGTCAGGCTAATTTTGTGTTGTTTGTGTTTAACTGGAACAAGACGTTCTTTCAGGGGGGATGTTAAATAATGTGCATTACCATATAAAAGACATAAATCACCTGAATTCTCTGAAGTCTTAAATTCTAACAGCAATCAATTTAATTGAATATATTGAACTTTATATGACTAACATATTGACGCATAATGAAATTATTTCTGTGTAGTCTATAAAAAATGTACCATCTATAAGTTAGCTTTTTTTACAGGGCAGCAGTCATGACAGAGCAATTAAAAACAAGGACTGAGGATTGCAGCGACTGACTCCTGCTGTAAACAGTCATGGTTCAAATTCCTTTCCTCTAGCTGCTCCATTCAAGCTTCCATAGAGACACAAACTCTAATAGCAGTAATACTGTTCATGTGTCTCATAACTAAGGATAAGGCAAAGGTTCTTTTATATAAATGCAAAATAGAAAGTTAAAAAAGAACAATGTAGAATGGTGTAGTGGATATTTGATTGCCCTGTAGATGACCTGGCATGCAGTGCAGTAGAAAGCGGCAGTGAGTTTTCAGAGTTTGGATACACCTTGCTGCCATCTGGCACGGCATATAAAATGGATTTAGGAACAAAGGAACACTGTAATTCTAAAGTACACTATAATTTCTGTTTAATCTGTTTCCTAAAATGTTTTTTACTCCTATTCAAGTATGTACAAAAATACAAGATACAACAGTCAGCATTATGTAGTTTCATGATTCATATATTCATTTATATCATTTATATATAGTGGTTTAAATCAGACTTTGTAAGCTTATAATACAAATAATTAACTAAAACGTCCCATTTCTCATTTCTTAACCATGACAAAAGATTGAAATCTCCAAATCTATGCCCATTTTGTTTTTACTCTGTGTATCTTCCCCTGTCCCTCGCAGCTGCTCCAAAACACAGCACAGCTCCATAAGGCTGTCTCTTCACAACCACAACCTAACCTTCATCATAGCTTGTTACAGCAACAATCTGATTCCCTGGCTCCGAGCCTAAATGGGCCATAACTAGAGATGTGGGTAAAAACAGCCCCCAAAACTCCATCAAGGAGGAGCCTGAGGGGAAGAAAGCGAAGCAGCAGGCTCCAAAGAGCGAGAACGGAGGAGTCAAGGCAGAGTGTAGCAGAGCCAGAGGGTTAGAGAAAGTGCCAGGAGCCATGCAGGATTGGACAAGGTGCAGATGGACATCTGCCCGCTGGAAAGATGCCGTTTACTTGAGGAGATCTTGGGGGCTGGAAACTCAGGGTCTGCTCTGGACAACCACTGGATCAGAAAGTTTCCTTTGTCATCTAGACAAAGAAAAGGAAAACAGAAATGGAATGACTTTTCATTTTACTCAAGGGTTAATTATGAGGTATTTGTTGTTTATTTTGTACTGTAGCATATTGCACTGGATGATTTTTTTTAAACAGTATAGAAATTAATTAACAAGATTCAGGTTAGTGAGGTGAAGCAACACCTAATTCAGATAGAGATAAAACAGATAGGAAAGGCCCATACATCACCATATTAAGATGACATAATTGAAAGTTGGTAGGGGTTTTAATATATAGAAGTAAGGTAGTAAATAATAAATAAAAATGGAAATGGGGATTTTGACGTCAGAATATTTGCTATCCAACCAATTATCTGAACATGGTGCATTCAGAGTTCGTCTTTATTTCAATGCTGCTCCATCTGTCTCTGAGGTATGTACATATATAGTATGTTTTACAAATGTGGGCCTGTTTTAGGAATGGAAACTTGTGCAACATGTTGCCTTTAATTGCTTTATATAAAATGCTTAAATCCCTCTCACATTCCAAATACATGAATTAGGTAAATGGGCATCTTGAAAGTGACTCTGTGTGTGTGTGCGCTGTATGTTCAATGTTTAAATACTGTATTATGTTCAAACCATGTACTTTCTAGGGTATTAACATTTTTTCAGCTTATTGATGATACCCATCTGATTGGTGCTGGGTCTCAATTTCAAAAAGAGGCTTTCAAAAAAAAACTTTCTGTTGAAAAAAACAAAACAAAGAGCCACAATTTGTTTGGTTTGGCCCTGTCTAGATTAGGCCCCATGTCCCCATGACCCTTTATTGGATTCATTCCACCAGCTTTTTCTTTTAATTTAGTCATGCATGATCCTAACACTGGCTCAGTACAGTCACAGGCCAGATGTGTCTTCTTTGCTACACTAGCTATTCTATTTCCAGTATCCGCTACCAGATATTTCTCCATAACTGTTGTGCATACACACTACTGTTTATAGGTAAACATGCTTTACACATTTTACCAAATTACTTTCTCATGATTCTCTCCTAAATACGTCCTTGTTCATGTTAAGTACAACCCAATTTCCAATTAAGCTTGGGCATTGTGTAAACCATAAATAAAACAGAACATGATGATTTGCAAATCCTTTTCAACCCATATTCAATTAAGTACACTACAAAGACAAGATATCTAATGTTCAAATGGACAAACTTTATTGTTTTTTGCAAATATTCACTCAATAAATACCTGTTTGGAACATTTCACCAGGTGAACAGGTTAATTGGAAACAGGTCAGTGCCATGACTGAGGTGTAAATGGAGAATCCCCAAAAGGCTCAGTCATTTACAGTCAAGGATGGCGTGAAGTTCACCACTTTGTGAACAACTGTATGAGCAAATAGTCCAGCAGTTTAAGAACGATGTTTCACAAAGTGCAATTGCAAGGAATTTAGGGATTTCATCATCTATAATCCATAATATAAAAACTGACATCATTCTGTAATGGATATTATCACATGGGGTCAGGAACTCTTTAGACAACCATTGTCGGTGAACACAGTTCATCTCTCCATTTACAAAAAGTGCAAGTTAAAACTCTACCATGCAAAGCGAAAGCCATATATCAACTACAGCGAAGACCCTGGGCTGTTAAACAAGAAGTTGTACATCAAGTACTCTATACAGGTATCAAATTCAAAATGAGAGAATATTTGCAAAAATACAATAAAGTTTTTCCATTTAAACATTAAATATCTTGTCTTTGCAGTGTATTCAATTGAATATGGGTTAAAAAGGATATTCTAAAATGATTCATAATCATCATAATAAACATATTCTGTTTTTATTTATGTTTTACGCAACATCCCAACTTAATTGGAATTGGGGTTGTACATATATCGGTATTATTACAGATTACATTTGTGAAAAAATGTGAGGTCTGGTACTCACTTGAACATGGCACCAGTTGACACTTCCTGAGGGTCTCTGGCTTAGTGTCCATACAAATACTGATGGTGTTATCAGGAGTGCTACACGTAACCTGGCGCTCCTGAGTCCCATTTCCACAGGTGGCAGAGCACTGAGAACACACACGGACAAACATACATATTTCCATATCACCCCTCTTTGACTGTTTCTTGAAGCCACATTGAAAACACTCACCTGGGACCAGGGTCCAGTGATCCACTGTGTAGAACATTGCTGGAGATTACAGGTGCGTCGGCTCTCAGGCCGATCATCGCTGCAATATTTGGGGTTGACAGTCTTGAAGGTGGCATCCTCTTGAGGCCTCACACAACGTACTGGGCGAGTCTGAGTTCCCGTCTTACCACATGATTTGCTGCACTCGTCCCAGTCTCCTGTCACCCAACTGTAAGACATATACATTGTCATGTGATCCGTGTTGACACTTTGGCTTAACCCACTCATGAAGTAGAGTAGAATGCTTACATTGGCTCAGAGCACTGCTTCTGGTTACAGGTTCGACTGATGGCACGGGGTTTGGGGATGTTGGTGCAAAAGGTGCGGTGCACCATCTTGCCGTCTGACTTTCTGCGACAGCCAAAACGCGTATACTGCTTTCCTGCAATTCAGCAAATTACACAGCCATAGTAACTGTAGTTAACCACCACTGTTTAAAGATGATCAACATCTGAGTAACCAAGGGGTTGTCTTTATAAAAACAAGTGCAGCGTTAACCTAAAAGATCTCCAGAAAATGGAACACTTGGAACTTGTATATTCACATAGATGTGAGCTTGTTTATGTTTGTAAGTTAATACAGTGCAGGTGCTGATCTGGTTTGCTTAGACTTTTGTTTACTAATGCCACAAGAGTGTGTGAAAATGTTTTACTTACTGCCGTATATTAAGGCTCTTAGACACTACTTTTGGGTAGTGTACCTCATGGTGGGTGGTGGTTGACTGCTAGATATGCCTCTGAAATGTTTTGCCCAGTTCACAGACTTGCATTAAGTGTAAGTTCAGTAGCAGGATTGTTGTTAATAAGAAAACTAGACTGCTATGGACTGGAACCGTATCATCTTCAATGGCAAATCCAGGTTCTGTTTGGCATCTGATGATGTTTGGGTTTGAATATAGAGGGCTTGTTGTGAGTGCAACAATCATGCCTTTACTGTGGAGTGACACACTTTCCAAACTGCTGCTCCTTTAGATGAGGATCTACAGGCCCGGCTGCAACTTCTGTGGGCAAACATGCCACAATATATAATATAAAACCTGTTGCAGGTTAATTCAAGCCCCCTTTTAATTGAATTCAACAATAAACTTGTCTCTTCCCTCATATTGTGATCATATATGTGTTTATATATGATCACAATATGAGGGAAGAGACAAGTTTATTGTTGAAAACTGTTCAACAGCCACCAGGCTGGTCCAATTTAGCCATGAAACCTCCCACACTAAAATGACAGGTGTTTCAGTTTCATTGTCCAACCC
>JAVSBV010047833.1:0-11013 GCA_033117975.1 Parotocinclus spilosoma
AAACACACACGGTTCTATAAGAACTAGTTATACACACACAAGGTTCTATAGTTTTATACACTCAAATCTGTGCCAATTTTGTGTAATCAATTAATATAAACCATATAATTGGACTGTGGGAGGAAACCAGAGTACCTGGTGTAAACCCATACACACACACACACACACACACGGGGAGGTCATGCAGACTCCACTCAGAAAGAACCCAGAGTTCTCCACCGTGGGACTGAACCCTAGACCTTCTTTGTCTGGTGGTGTAACTAACCAACTCAGTTGTTGGAACAGGCTGTTTCTCAACCTTTTTCGAGCCCACAGAATGTTAATGGGTTACAGCCCAGCTGCTTTTAAAACCCTACACCTTGTCCAAACTCATTTATTTTGGAGACTCTGACTATTCAGCTTTCAGCCCTGATTTTGTTTATTGCCTTTCTTTCTAATGCATTCCGAGTTGAGCTCAATACCACATGCGTTCAACTTACAGGGAGACGACGTCTGGAGGGAAGCTGTGCGGGACAGATCTAATGTTTTCACACAGCGCGTTATCCTTAGTGCACGTGCATCCCGGCGGACAGCGAGTCTGTTTCCCTCTGCGACTTTCCGCAGAAATAAAGACAGCGGCGGCGCAAAACAGCGTCAAAGTGAACATCCTCAGTGTCCCGCGTCTCATTCCGTCTCGGCTCGGTCTGCAGTCGGAAAAGATACACCCGAGGACTCAAAACCCCACGCGACTGGCAGAAGCGGATGCGGTTCGATCGGACCAACAGTACTAGGATACACAATTAAAGATAAAGAGGAGACGAACGCTTGGTCTCAAACGCAGAAGCACAAAATCCGAAAGCTCTGATATAAAAGCATTTAAATAACTAGAACGAACTGAGCTCTAATAAAGCAAAATTCTCGTTTAGCGACCGCACGCAGCCAAGGAAACGCGGATACAATAAAGATGCGTGCATGTGCGCTCTCCTCCAATGGTACTCTGTTTGGAGCGGTCTTTCCTTGCCACGATTGCGCATGCGCGCATGTAGGGAATTAGAGGGATTATAATATTCATTAGCAAGGCAAAGCGCACCTGAGCCCCAAGCATGAAAAGCAGAGAAAAGGACGGTGCTTACCACTTGCAAAATACAATTGTGCAATATACTTAGTGCAACTTTTATTCCATACAATTATTGCTGTTCTTAATTATGTTTCTTTTATTGTTTTCTTTAAACGCTGTGAATGTAAAATCTTAAATGACTGCTGTGCTTCTTTGTTTTTTGTCTATTCTATTATTGATTTTCAAAATACAAATTGCCATGTTTTTTCAGTTAGCTGAAAGGTCCTACACAGAACAGCAGCACTTCCAGACCATTTGAAGTAGATAGAGAAGAGACTGGGACCAGTCTCTATGTTAGAGGAGCCAATTACTTTATACCTAAATGTACATTCTTAAAGTGTGTTTGCTTATACCCTATTATATCCTATTTTGTTTGTGTGGAGGGGGGTCTTGGGGTACATGCTAGTCGTCAGAAGGGCACTGGCCCCCGCACCTACCCTAGAGCGACCATCACATCATCAATGCTGGTGTTGTTATTGTAGTTGTTGTTATGTAGTGATTTGCTGAACAGTAGTATTACTGTTGTTTTGTTCACTATATATATATATATATATATATATATACATATACACACACACACACACACATCTATATATCTATATCTCTATATATCTCTCTCTCTATATATACACACACACACACACACACACACACACACACACATATATATATATTTCACATATCTATTTTGCTGTTTGTGGACGGTTAACGTTTATTACCTGTACATAATTGATCTTAATTGTAGAAAGCAGAAGCAGAAATTATTCCTGTTTTTGTTTCAAGCAATAATAAGCTATTATTGTTCAGATCATCTCTGCACATCATTTTATTTGCTGTTAACTATCGTTATCTATAAATATAGCACAATAACATAAGTGAAATTACAATATGGCATTGATTTGCAACAAAGGGCATGCACAATTTCTTTTTCTGCTAGCAGGCCATTTGTAGTTCGCTTTTCGGCTGTTTTCAGCTGCCCAGTGCTTTAATATTTTCGATTTGCCAGTTATGAGGGACTCTTTATGGCCAATTCTGTTCCATTCAGTGTGAAATCCTTTGAAAGAAAATGGGGGAACAGTCGAGGTTTTGTTCCCGAGTTTAACCCGCTGCCCCTCTCTCCACTCCATTCATGTGGGTGCATTTCCCAGAATAACAGACCAGTTGTTATGGTCTTACAAGAAATCCATCCATCCTTGCTGAATATTTTCATTTAAAGACTAAAAGCAGGGTCGTGGCTTCTGTATGCGAATTCACATGGGAAAGATTTCATTCTTGAGATAAGCCGGTTTAACCTAATTTTCTGTAAAGGCTTATCGTGATGGAAACGCTATTGTTTCATAAAATCAAAGACCAAACCCTTCACTGACGCTCGTAATAA
Source organism: Parotocinclus spilosoma (assembly GCA_033117975.1). Taxonomy (NCBI): domain Eukaryota; kingdom Metazoa; phylum Chordata; class Actinopteri; order Siluriformes; family Loricariidae; genus Parotocinclus; species Parotocinclus spilosoma. The sequence goes on from JAVSBV010047833.1 coordinate 2,475, forward strand.
TAACCGAGCGCTTCTCCCTCCCCGGTGCAGGGCTGTAAAAGTTTAAATGTGCAGACTTCCAAATCAAGAGCGCTACGAATTCTCTTTGTACATGATTTATAGATTGAAAGCTCTGCTCCCGTCTTTGTTTTTGATCGCTTTCCTGACGTCATCACTGCGCGTCAGCTATAACCCGCTACCACTGGAACGTAAACACGACCGAGAAGGATGGATCTCGATCTCATTAAGGTTGTTATAACAAGTTATTTAATTAATACATACAGTAACATCAAACTTTTCTCATTTTTGTAGGAACTATGATGTATTTTCTTGCTATTTGAACGCAGTGAAATGGCACAACAGGTCGAATCGGTCATGTTTCGCACATGTAAACAATCACAGAAAGAAGCTTTAACATTAATTAACGACTTTTATTTTATTTGGCATCATTGTGAACACGATACATGACAATGTGCTATACAGTTGAGTTTACAAGCTTCCTATTCATTTAGTTCAGATCATTATGCCAGCTCATTTCCACTAACTTTTACTGTACAAACTAAAATACTAAATAAAGTCAAATAAAAAAAGCCGGAGCTTAACTAAATATTGTATTTAGGTGCATACTATTTTTGGATGCATACATTAATTAATAAAGGAGTGACCATATTATGTACTACTACTGAAGGTCTGTTATGAGCAGTCTCGTATCTGATCGAATCGATTTCAGTGTAACCCCACATTTGATCCTGGTCAGGGTTGCAGGGGGTCTCTGGATCCCAAAACATAAGAGACTTGAGGCAAATACTGTACATACTCCAGAATTCACAGGGCACAGACAAACCACCAACCAGCATATCATAGCAGGTATTGCTGTTACGAGGTGATCATCTCCCACCTTTGTCACTGTGCATGTGTGACGCCCGGCCAGGCCAGAAGGCATCGCCGGTGCTTAAACCCAGGACACTGCGGTGCTGGGCTAGTGAACCGCCACTGCATCTTCCATAAACTTCTTGCGTGTTCCATGGATCTAAATGCATTTGTGTCATTCCTGAAGTTTGTCTAGTCGTTATGTTTATCTGTTTTATGCAAGTCTTATGTAACTGAGCCACCTTAGGGCGACCATTTACTCTAACCCACATCTTTAGACTGTGGGAGGAATTAACCAAGGACCTGTCCATGGCCATAGAGAAAACAAATCATTTGGGTATGCAAAAAACGAAAATTAAAATGGCACGTTCTGAACCCACGCCATTCCATAGTTGTTCGAGCTAAATATGGGAACGTAAACAATAGCGTTATATTCTGTTTCATTACACTCTGGATAATATTGTATTCTCTCTAATTTATGACTATTATTTATAGCCTATATACACTGCTCACAAAAATTAGGGGATATTTCCAAATTAATATGAAGGGATTAATCTCATTAAGAAAAATCTTCAGAAAAGCAAATGAAAAGTCAAAGAAAGTTGTTTAATTACACAAATAAGATGGTGATTATTATGGTGATTAAGTAGTAAGTGATATATTTATTTGAACAGAAGTATGTCAAACTGGACGAGTGTGTCCCACATTGACGGTTCAGTAGGGTGTATGGTCACCCAAGACTGCCAAAACACACTGACAGTGATGGGGCATGGACAGGATCAGATTGTCCAGCAGTTCTTGTGGGGAGCAGTTGTCCTTTTCATATTCATTTTGAAATATCACATAATTTTTGTGAGCAGTGCATCTAGAGCTGTATATGTATTGGTATTAGCCATAAATAGGTCATTTAAATCCCAGTTTCTGCTGAATATGTATTTATGCTTGGATTTCATCACAAAAATTGAAATAGTTTAAGTCAGACCATTATAAAACCTTGAGTATCTATATACGACGTATTATATTGAAAAGCTATATCTAAAACCATAGTGTATTCGAATTGACTAAATAGCTAACTAAATTTTTCGAATGTATGTATAATTTTATAGATTATAATGAAGTATACTTGTGTATGATTTGTCATATTATTTATCATTTAGGCTTGTATAAACAACACCTGTATAATCACAGGATTATAATTACAAGGATTTTGCCTTTACAGTTCTGATTCTAACCTATAATGATACCCTTGTTGTCTTTCCTGCTCAGTGTATGGTAATTATCAGCATCCAGACCTACTCCCTGTCGCGCCCCATTACGGAGAGGCTTCTTGTATGGGCACCACAGTCTCTTCCTCCTCTATGTATGTCAGCGACAGATACCTAGAGGCCAGATCAAACTACAGGTAAGTAAAAACTTACATCACATTGAAGCGTGTTGCAGACACTCCTGATCACTTGAATACATTACAGCTCACATTTAGGGCATTTAGCAGACGCCCTTATCCGGAGCGACTTACAATTCATCCGGTCTTACAATCCAAGCAATTGTGGGTTAAGGCCCTTGCTCAGGGACCCAACTGTGGCAGCTTGACAGAGATGGGATTTAAACCCTGGACCTTCTGGTCCATAATCCAGTCTCTTACCCACTAGGCCACCACAGTCCACACACCTGCAGCTCACACCTGTAGTGTTCCCACCCATGCCTCGCCATGCTACATCAATCACATCCGACAAATCCTGGCCAGTTTCCAGGCCTCCCACACAAGAGGCCTATATTTAACGTAATGTAGATAGTAAGCCTTATCTCTGTATGACAAACCTCTAATCCCCTTACATTCACCTCACACCACCTACATTGTCTCAACAGCGTTACACTACACTTTCCTGCCATTATAAGCTTTCGAATCTTTTCATCTTTGGCATGCACCTGTCTGTTTACTGGGGATTTGCCTATTAAAAGACTACCTGAATATTTTATGAGCAGCCTAACGCAGCTGACAATAGAGCCATTGTTTGGGAGAGTTTTTACACAAGCCGTTTAACGCCAAGGCAACTTAAACAGCAGCTGTAGCAGGTAGACTGCCTTTGTGGCCCGTCACCTTGTCACCGCCACAAAACAATCAGCTAGACTTGCCTATAATAACAGGGTTTTAGCCAGCGCACAAGAGAGACAAGGTCAACACAAGGTGTTCAGGGTGTTTTTCTGTTTTATCAAATGGTGCATATCGCTCTGGAACTTGGAAAAGTGCACATGCATCAGGAATTGCTAGCGTTTTTGCTGAGCCGTAAAACTTCTGTCAATATACAGTCTGACGCAAAAGTTTGGGCGCCACTGCTAAAAAAAACATGGCGTGTTGATTTTGTAGTTGACAAAAAGTTACCAGCTTTTGAGTTATTGCATTAACGTGACAGATTTAAGAGCCTTTAAATAAACCATTAATGAGTCAGTTGACTTCTGGGACCTTATACAAGCACTAGGATATGGAAAAATTGCCCAATTTTTTCACATCCTAGGCTCGAGTCCCAGGTATGTACCAGTCGGATTGGGCATCACACATTAAAGATATTTGCAGTGAGCGCCCCCTAGGGCTTTGACCACGACATATTCCTACAACCTCATGTATTTCATGTGATGTAACATCATACACTATATAGACAAAAGTTTTTGGACACTGCTATTTCAGCCACACTTACGCATTCGTAATATAAAGCGTATATTTCTGGAGCCTCCATAGACAGACGGTGGCAGTAGAATGAGTACTGAAACCCCGGTGACTCTCAAAATGACACATATGTCAATGATTACATAGATAAATGTAATGATATGGCGCCTTTTACAACAGAGCATTGTTTCAAAGCAGCTTTGAAAAGTGCTAACTGGGACAACAGTGGCAAGGAAATATCTCTAAACATTATAATGAAGAAACCAAGTTCATCTGCTTTCTGCTCTGCTGTCTTTAAAAAGACACAGCCACATGATAAATAACTCCAGAATGAGTGTGTGTACACATGTAGACCCAGTATCTGAGGAAAACAGTGCCGTGTGATCCTGACCGGTGTTTAATGAACCCGTGTTAATGAATAGCCAGCTGACAGAAATGTGTAACTATAAAGATTTTAGCCCAAGAAGCAAATAGATCACGAGTTACTGTGACAGTGATTACGCAAGATTATTGCAGGTAATAAAAAAGCCCTTTACTCAGCTGTAATACTGATGGTGGCTGACATATATTACAAAAAGCCGTTCCTTTAAGGTGCTTATTAGCAAAGAACGGGATGCCTGTATTTATTCGGATGGCAGACAAATGTGTTTAACTTTTTACACAGATCAACCATAACTTTAAAACCACCTGCCTAATATTGTGTAGATCCTTATTGTACCACCAAGGCTCTGAGTCATGGAGCGGAGGATTCCACAGGCATTATCAGAAAAATCCATGAAGTCCAATAAGTTTTGAGACGGGGAGTCCATGGATCAGACCTGTTTCCCACAGATGCTCAATGAGAGTGAAATCTGGGGGATTTGGAGGCCAAGCCAACACCTTGAACTCTTTGTCATGTTCCACAAACCTTTGTTTCCTTAAATGGGTTGTAATCGCGTTATTATGATTTGATACAAAAATAGTATCCACGAAAGGCTTTGAGGAGAAAAGGTGGGCAGGTGATTATTGGAAAATATCGACCAATTTCAAAACAAAGTTTCATAAAGGAGGTTTGGAAGGAATATTTTGTATTGCAATATATATATAAATTAAATCAATATAATATAATAAATATAAATATATATAATAAATATAAATATTGCATATTTAGCCCTCTGTGGTGCATAATGTCAGCTGGGGGATTTTCAGTGCATAAAGAGCAAGTGCACAAGTCTAGGCCAAACACCAGTGAGCTCTGATCCCTCAGATGGCACTGCATCAAGAACTGTCATTCATACCTGATCGAAAGTCATGGAAAAGTAAATACTTTTAAAGGAAATAGGAAATACTTTTAAAGGAAAGGGAATAATGGAAAACTTTTATTACTATAATAGCACTATAATACAAAGTTACATTCACAAATGGAGCATCCAGACTGTTGTGAGCTCCAAGTCCAAAAGCCAGGGTCTGTCTGTGCCTTTGGTAAGGCCAGACTTTTTTATTGCTTGTTTCGCGAATACGCGAAATATAAAAAAAATATATATATATATATATTTTTTTTTTGTATTCTTCAAATATGATTGTCGGCGGATCCACCGCAATACTAATGGTTAAAATTCCAAAAAAAACCAAAACATTTTATTTTTTAGCTTTTTCCGCCCTCCGGTGGAGAGCCAACGATATTGTTCTGTACATTAAAATTTTTTCCAGATTTACTTTAATTTAATTGTAGATTAAATTAATTTTATTTTTAAATAAAAAAAATATTTTTATTATTTCCTCCTTCCTTGTACTGATTCCACATAATCCTCGAGAAATTGAAAAGTGCTAAAAAATAAAGATTTGTAGATTCTTAAGTAAGGACATCCGAGGGATAAGCAATTAAAAAAGTCTGGCCTTAAGGTGCTTTATACTTCTGCAATGGCAGCATTAAATGCTGAAATATGTAATCTCTCCAATGTTAAAACTGGAGATCCTCTTACCTTCTTTGCTTCTCAAAAACTTTGCCTTTCATTGATTACAATCACCTGTTTGATATTACATCATTTAGCTTTTTTACCGCATTACTAGCCCAAAATTACCTCAGACCTAACTTGATAATAACTTGAATGTGTTGAAGACCTGGAATGCAGGACTGAATGTCAAAGTTAATATTTTACTTGCATTTTCTGCACCATCCCAGATTTTTTATGATTTTGGGTTGTAGGTGTCAAATTAACATCCACATAAATAGCAGGGCCAAAGGTTTCCCAGCAGAACATTGTCCAGAGCATCACACTGTCACTGTTATGCACTTTGCCTGACAATGGTTTTAATATCATGGCTGCTTGGTGTATAATAAATATGGAATGTTTTCATAAATGGGCATCATCTTACCCCTACAAGGTAATATATAGGGCTTTCCAAATATTTGCTCCACAACACATAGTCAATCTGCTTCTGTTGTTTTTAACAGTGCAACATATTTCCTTCTCAATGCCATGTGTGTTGCAGATATCCAGCAGGTTCGACCTTCACACTGGAAGACAGTGCCATCTGTCTGACATCTGAGCAAAGCACAGTGGACATGGACCGGGACGATGGATCAGTGCTGGATGTTTACTTTGTAAGTGTGTCTTCTCACATGGTTTGCTATCGATTACTAACACTTTTTTCAAATGAAAATACATTCGGACTGGTGTCTATAATAAATTCAGTTACATCCATAAGCATTGCATATAATATATGTATAACTGTAAATAGATTTTTCTGTGATATTTACAGTAATTGAATACTGTACACAGGTGATTCATGTCCATGATATGTTCTGTGTAATTTCATGTTATGCAATTTGTCCAAACATTCTATTATACTTAGCAGTGCTATATGGGATTCTGTAGTGTACCGGTATTGATTACATAGTTTACCACACTCTGATATATTTAAGATCCACATTGACTGCTATATCTTGATGTTCTGTCTTTAAGTGTTTAAAATGGGTCAAATCTTTACAATCAGCTTCTTGATTTATTCAAGATTTACACTCGATTTACCCTTCCCCTCTTTACATTTGATGTTTGGTATAGTTTACAGGGAATATCCTAATAAGCCAGAAAAGTGGGTCTTTCATTTTAGAAGTACAACAGTGGCTCAAGGGTCTCCACTGATCTCTTTCACATTGTGTATAAAGCAGCAAAAAAAGCCCCCAAAAAATCCTACAATAGGAAAACCAATTTTACTTTGATCAAATTTAAGGTTGGATTTCGAATTCTGTAATAGTCAGGACCACAACAGATCAGGTACTATTTGGGTGGTGGATCATTCTCAGCACTGCAGTGACACTGATGTGGTGCTGGTGTGTTAGCGTGTGTTGTGCTGGTATTGGTATAGGCCGGACTGTGGTAGCCTAGTGGTTAAGGTACTGGACTCTGGACCAGAAGGTTCAGGGTTCAAATCCCACCTCTGCCACGGTTCGGTCCTTGAGCAAGACCCTTAACCCACAATTGCTTGGATTGTAAAACTATATAAGTTGTAAGTCACTCTGGATAAGGGCGTCTGCTAAATACTGGAAATGTAAATGGTATGAGTGGATCAGACACAGCAGGGTCGCTGGAGTACCTCAGTATCACTGCTAGAATCCACCAGCATCCTGTAGGCAAAATCCTGTGAGCACTGATAAGGGGTTAAATGATGACTAGCACAATGTTGAATGTAAATTTGATTTGTCCTTAAAATAACAAACATCCATATGTTTTGTCTTTATTTTTGCAGTAAAGAGACTACTATGACATATGAAATGGCAATAGTCTTCCTACGGAAGCACGTGCACATCGTCTTCCTCTTCGAACTTCATCCCTCACACCGTCGCGTCCAGACCGAACGGCATTTCACTGAACTGAATCCTGCTGATGCAAGATCTTTGCTCATCTTGCAGACAACGATGAAGGAAAGAAGTTGTTTCACGTTCAGTGAGGGTGTACAGTAGGAAAGACTGTGGTTCATAGCTGCTATGTGTAAGCCTGAGTCCAAAGCCTGGGGCAAAAATATCTACTCATCGTCACTTACTGCATGGGACTCGTAAACGAGGTCAAAGACTGCAATGCCTAGATGGGGGGTTTCTGGATTTTCAGCTCTTCACTTTTTGCACATTAGGATCAAGAGATTTTTTTGAGGAAATGCTAAACAAAGTGTGATGCTTTTTATCCTTTCCTGTTTGTATCTCTGTAATAACTAGCAGACTAGATTCAACATTTGATCGTCTGTAGTTCAGATATTAAGTAGTTCAATTATTTATGAATGTCCAGTTTTTCACAAATGATACAAAGATGAATGATCATCTTCTTTAATTCAAAATACAAGCAAGCTGTGATATCAGACAGCAAAATCACTTCTTATAGACCTACATCATGCGTCACATCACAGCATGGGTGGTGCTCGATGACTTACATTTAATATCGACCCCAGACCATATGCAAACTCAGCTCTTTATAGACGATGAAGGACTTGCCTAGAAATAATAGGAATATTTTGTGAAGCGTGAGAGGGGAGTTTCATATCTGTGAATTCATTCTATTGCTTATCGAAGCATTCTGTTACGTGCTATACAATATTATATGGCAGTGTGCTTCTGTTTTACACAATGCAATATCCAGTGAGTAATCCATATCTTTTGAATAGCGTTGTTGCACATTTGTAGAATATAATTTATGAAATTGCTTTCAATAAACACACATTGTACAGCTTTGGTCTGGAGTTTGAACTTTATTTTCATTTTATATTAGTTTTGCCCTATGAGTTGCAAGACAGGAGATTTGAGCTAGTGATTGTTTTATATATATATATAATTCTAGTTTTATTTGTGATATGTTTCTAGATCTAGAAATGAGATTAAGAAATAATGTGAAAAGAGAGCTGGGTTTTATCAAAATAAACAGATTTGTCAAAGTCAAAGTCAATGGACCAATGTCTTAAAGCAACTTTACAATATTATTTTATCTTACAGTTTTTCTCCATTGGTTTGGCTAATTTCTTGAAACTGAGATGACATTCTCAAAATAACATGGACAAATC
>JAVSBV010047844.1:0-11012 GCA_033117975.1 Parotocinclus spilosoma
TTCCAGACTGATAGATCTCAATTACTTTCTTTCTCAATTGTTCCTGAATTTCTTTGGATCTTGGCATGATGTGTAGCACCAAGGATCTTTTGGTGGACTTTACTTTGTCTTTTTCTATCTATCTCAGCTGCTTCAGCAGCTCTGTTTTCTGTCTTCTCCATCTCCCTTTCACCATGTAAATCTGAAAGAGGTCTTGTCACTTTTTTGTTTTTATCCAAGTGTATTTTCACATCACTAGCACTTGGAATCTTATCATTTATATTCCATGCTTTCACTGTTATTAACCTGCATATCATTGTTGTCTACCAGCCACATGACTTTACTAAAGAATTGTATGGTCTTATGAATTTCTTCCCTTCAGACAATGCTCCACTGATCCTGCTTGGTGACTTTAATCTCCCACCAGACAAATTCCAGTCTTATCATCTTTCAGCATTTCCTTTACCGACAGTCCTCTTACCGACAGTGTTCTGCAAACCATCTCCAGCCACTGAGATCAGTGTAGCTCTACTCCACCACTTTATTTTATTATCTTGCTGTCCCTCTGCCATGTGGACCCAAACCCTTCATGTACTTTAACAGCTCATCACAACCTCTACTTCCTATCTCTGACTTTACTGTCTTCCACTGCTCTTCAACTACTATAATTTACCACACCTGGATTTTTTTCTGCTCTTCCACTGGAATCTGCCTCCAGTTCATTTATCTCTTCGCTCTGTTCATCTATTGACCTGTTATGCTCTCTCTCCCCCAGACCAAGACAGGTCTTCTCGTTTTGTCCCTTGGCTGTCAGATGTGACAGAAATGAGCGAGAAAATGGGAGAAGCCCAATATTTTTTTTCAAAGCAACTCACTCCACAGATTCCCTGGTTGCTATTTCTGAGAAACTTCAGACTGCCAGAGCATCCAGACTTTCATAGGTTTTGATCTTTCTTCACCTTTCAGCTGCCTTTCACACAGTCAACCACAACATTCTCCTGTGTGTCCTATCCACTTGGATTCATAGGCTTAGCTTGGCAGTGTCTTGCTTCCTACCTGGAAGGTCGCTCTTATCAGGTATCATGGAGAGGCTCTTTATCTGAACCACATACCCTTACAACTGGAATTCTACAAGGTTCAATTCTGGGGAATTTTCTCTCTTTACACCAGTTCTTATGGTGAATTCAGAACTTCTCTTGGCTTCTCCTATCTTTATTATACTGATGACAGCCCGTCATCAGTTGAACTCATTTATTACACCTTCAGAGAATGCAAGAAATCTTGAAGTTAATCAGCTGGGCTTCTTTGCTCACATTTCCAAACTGACCCAGTTGTGTAGGCACCTGCTCTGCAACATCAGGAGAATTCAACACTTCCTTTAAAGGAAAGCCACCAAAAAGCTTGACCAGTCTTATGTCATATCAACACTAGATTACTGCACTGCTCTTCTGGCTGATCTTCCAAGCCATACAATCAGACTCCTGCAACACAATCAGAATGAAGCTGCTCATCTGGATTTCAATCTACCCAAGTTTTCTCATGTCACCCAAGTGTTGCATTTACTCCCTGTAGAGCTGCCCTGATGCCCTGATGTTTGCCTACAAATTCAATCCTCAATCTTACCTAAAGGCTGCAATCAAACCACGCTCTGTACCACGTACCGTCAGTGACACGAGTTTAGCTCGAATGGTTTCGCAACTTAATCTAATGGTATTGTAATGCTAAATGGTAGAAATGACAATGCACCATAAATCTTTTTGGTCGCTGGACTATACAATTTAAAATATTTTCTGGTTCAGAATTAAAAAAAAATTATTTAGAGGAGCTATCATAAAAAATAACAAGTAAAACTATCATTTGTGTCTAGTTCCCATGCAATTGAGGAGTTTGTCTTTTACTGTTATATACAAGCCCAATTCCAACAAAGTTGAGACGTTTTGTAAAACAAACATAAAAACAGAATACGATGATTTGACTACACTACTAAGACAAGATATTAAATGTTCAAATGTATAACCCTTATTGTTTTTTGCAAATATTCACTCATTTTGAATTTGATGATTGCAACATGTTTCAAAAGAGTTCGGAACATCACATTTCCTTTTAAGAGCGCTTAATTGTTTTGGAACTGAGGACACCAACTGTTGAAGCTCTGTAGGTGGAATTCTTTCCCATCATTACTTGATGTACAACTTCAGTTGCTCAGCGGTCCTTGTTGTCGTACGTTGAGCTTCATAATGCTCCACACATTTTCCAAGGGAGACAGGTCTGGACTGTAGGCAGGCCAGTCTAGTACCTGCACTCATTTACTATGAAGCCACACTGCTGTAACATGTACAGAATGTGGCTTGGCATTGTCTTGCTGAAATAAGCAGGACATCCCAGAAAAAGGCGTTGCTTGGATGGCAGCATATGTTATTCCAAAACCTGTATGTACCCTTCAGCATTAATGGTGCCTTCACAGATGTGCAAGTTACCCATACAATGGTCACTAACACACCCCTATACCATCAGAGATGCTGGTTTTTAACTTAGCGATGATAACAATCCAGACAGGTCTTTTCGTCTTTAGCCCGAAGGACACGACATCCATGATTCCCAAAAACAATTTGAAATGTGTACTCAGGACACTCAGGACACTTTCCCACTTTGCGTCAGTCCATCTCAGATGAGCTTGGGCCCAGAGAAGCCAGATTTCTCCAGATTTTTAAAAAATATTTTGATGGTATTATAGACTGTAGATGATAAAATCAATTCTTTTCAGTTGCATGATGAGAAACATTGTTCTTAAACTGTTGGATTTTTTTGCTCATTAAGCTGTTCACAAAGTGGTGAACATTACCCATTGCTTAAGAATCACAGATGCATGCTACCCAGTCATGACACCCACCTGTGGAATGTTCTTAACAGGTGTTTTTGTGCATTCCCCAACTTTCTCAGTCTTTTGTTGCCCCTGTCCCAACTTTTTTGGAACATGTTGCAGGTATTAAATTCAAAATTACTATATTTTATTTGCAAAAAACAATAAAGTTGATCAGGTTTAACATTAGATATACTGTATTTGTAATGTATTCAATTAAATATGGGTTGAAAAGGTTGTACATTAATAATAAATTATAAAATATAACATATTACTTCAGAAAATATAAAAACGCACATGCATTGTTCAGAGTTTAAGAGGGAAATCAAAAGTATATAAATGTACTTTAATGAATCAATTTACATGCCTAAGCACAACAATTAACTAATATATAATTCAATTCAATTCAATCTTATTTGTATAGCGCTTTTACAATAGACATTGTCACAAAGCAGCTTTACCTTGATATATAAACAAGTGTCACAAATAAATTCCCTAACGAGCAAGCGAATGGCAACAGTGGCAAGGAAAAACTCCCTGAGATTAAGATGAAGAAACCTTAAAGGGAACCAGACTCAGAAGGGAAACCCATCCTCTTTTGGGCAATAAAAATAATTAACATTATATATAAAACATTTAAATGTATTAAGTCTATGAAGAGATAGGAGAGGGAGCATCTTCGGCATGGCTAATCGTTCCGTCTGATATCATCTCCCATAGCAGGGTCACCGTTGGGGCGAGAACCTCGAAAAAGAGTAAATGAATTAGACATGCTCTTTGTTGCCATTAATATATCAAGGCACCAGCTGTTTATTTTAGTTCAGTTCTGGACTGAAGTTATTCAGTGCATGAATAAAGCATTGTACATTGTGATAACATTATATCTCTGGAATTACACTGGAATAGCTAGTCCCTGATGGTGAAGGTTTTTTGTCTCTCTAATGGGCACTATCTAGAATTCTCTAAGATATAATATTGTTCATTAATCTTTGAGAGGATTTTTGTCGGGTCCCAGTTTCCAAAGCCTACTTGGAATCGTCTGAACAATTTGCACACACAAACTTCTAAAGATTGGGAGTTAGTAAGGGACATTTTACGGTCAGAGTTTTTTAAAAATCCTTTTTAAGAGTTTGTTCTACAGATTTAAGTGGTTCTGCTTGAAACAATTAAATTTATTATATAAAATTCAAATGAGTTGCCCTCATACAGAAATCAAAGGTTTTTTTTGAAGCCCTTCAGTTGTTAACAAAACTCCATAAATGATGTGTTAGGAGCAATTAGATGGCAATTACTGGGGAAAAACCCTCTTTCAATCATCCCACTCTCTCATTATCATTCTTCCACTCTGCCATTATCACTCTTCTTTTCTGACAGTTCTTCAAATATCATACCGACATCGTCAACATCATATCAAAATAATGCGAACTCTTTTATTGGAGATTCATAATGGATGAAGATTAAATTGTTTCTCTTTACAGTATTTAAAGTAAAATCATATCCAGTTTTATTTTAGTCAGTAACATGATCCGGTAGCTTGAGACAAATTAATAAGTCATGAGATTCCGTATGTCATTCACAAGAAATGCAATAATAGTCAGTAAACGGACTCACATTGATACATTGTTATGCTGTTTGTTTTTTTACTGATTGTCATGTAATTATTTCCTGTCAGTCTGACTCGCTTAGAAGAATGACAGCATTCCTGCTGGGAGCCTGTTCTGCAGAGGAGCTTTGTGATTTTGTACCTCATCCTTTTTAAATAGCAGCAGATTGAAAGCAACACTACTCGAGTGACTTTGATTTAAATGATGTGTTTTATTCAGCTGTGACAGCAGTGTAACTAAATACAGCATAAAGCAAGTGTGTTTGATAGACTGTTGGTCTGCATCAAGATGTCATTATGATTCAGAGGGTACATTTGACTGACAGCTATGCAGGGTGATTACAACTGACAGCTGAATAGGATCAATTCAAATTAACAAAAAAATACTAAGAAGCTGGCAGAACTGTAAGATTGGGACTGCAATAGCCTAGTGGTTAAGGTACTGGATACTGGACCTAATGGTCTAGGGTTCAAATCCCACCTCTGCCAAGCTGCCACAGTTGGGTCCTTAAGAAAGGCCATTAACCACAATTGCTTGAATTATGAGACTATATGAGTACGATAACATAGTATTTGCTTAGAAAAAACCTTTGATAAAACCAACTGAAAAAATCCCCCGAAATTCCAGATTAATGACAATTGGGCAGTGGCGTCCCCAAAAATATATAGACTAGCTAATAACTAATTATCTGTTATCTGTGCATAGACTAATATGATAGTTTTACAATACAACAACATTATGTAATGTATTTGTGCGTGTGTGTGTGTGTGTGTGTGTGTGTCTATGTATATATATATATATATATATATATTTATATATACAAATATTAGGTGATTCATTCATTAATAAATAAATAAAAATATATTAAATAATTCCTGTTTCTTAAAAAGACAAATATACAGGTTTAATTTCAGACATTAATTGTCAAAAAGTAATATTTTACTGGAAAAAAAAAACAAGTTAAAAACATCACACGGAGGCTTTCAATTATTTTTGATACAGCTTTACTTGACTTTACTGTTGTTGTGTGTTTATATAAACAAATATATTATAGGTTATGTTCAAAAATGGACATACCACTCTCTCATGAAGCTTCGTCTTCTATTACCTTCTATTTATATGGTCATGCAAATATTGTAAACATGTAAATTGGTGATTAAAATGTGCAGCACGTAATGAAGTACATCAGAGAGAAGCATCTGTGAATCAATTCTCAGAGGGGGGTGGGGGGTGAATTGGAGTATGTACAGTCGGCCCTAGAATTATCCATTGTAAAAAAGGTCTCAAGGCAAATAATCACACCTTAAAACTAGAAGGAAAAAACATAATCTGAAGTCTATTCTATTTTAAGGAAACCCAACTTTTGAAATGTTGAATATTTTTTACCTTATGGGACTGGGTCTGTGATAGTAAAGCAGTTACAGGGTTCGAATCCCACCTCTGCCAAGCAACCACAGTTCGGTCCTTAAACAAGCAATGCGCCTAGAAAAAAGGCTTTCCTGTTTTAACCCTATTTGTCCTAGTCAGGGTTCTAGGGTGTCCAGTCCTGCCTGTAGCACATCTAACCCAGCATTAAGGAACCACAGGGAATTGAACCGTGGGCTGGCAAATTCCATCTGTGTTATTCCAGGAGTGTTATTTTATTTTAAAAAACTGTTTACAATGATTTTACTGTAATCACATTTTACCATCAGATCTTTATATCTTCACACCCCTAATGGTTTATGCTGGAACCTAGGAGTCTAGAAAGCTCCACCATATTTTTAAAATCGTTTTTTTCTGTTTTTGAAATTAAAGTTATGTTGCTGATCTCTGCGAATAATGTCTTTACGAATACGCTAACTTCCTGCTAAGAAATACACCGCTGTCCCCCAGTGGTCCTGAGAAGCACAGGCGAATCAGCCACTTATTAAAAATGGGAAGACTCTGTTTCCTCTGCTCTGCCCAGGAGGATGTAATGGCTCATCCCTTCACTAAGTGGCACCCCTTTGAAGTGTCCTCCATCATTTCCCTCACTCGATTTTCTCTCTCGTTTTGTTCTTTTGTTCTTGCACCTTTTATTTATTTCATTTCAGATTGAAGATGTGCAGATCTTTTTATCTGCCCCGAGCTGTCATGTCAGTGCCATTAGGCTGACAGAGATCAAATCGGAGTGGATATGCGTGACTCAAAGCACCTCTCAAATTTGACCGGAATTGTAATGGGTGCTTAATGTGGGAATTGAATTTTCATTGTTTTCATATATCTTTCATAATGCACGAAACCGACATGCTGGACGTTACAGCTGTGAGAGATTCCTGCTCGCTATAGTGAGAAAATGGGGTTGCCCCATTTACGTAGAGAAAGAAAGCAGATCTCCTCTCATACTGGATTCGTCTTGATCTTGTATCGCTGTAGTGTGACTTGGATCTCTCCCCTGAGGTCCACTTCCTGGGTGCAGGCCATTGCTAAAGAACTTATGACATCGTGTCCCTACAGATAAAGAACGCAGCAGCCAACGTTCTTCGGGAGACCTGGCTGATCTACAAACACACCAAGCTGATGAAGAAGATCGACCACTCGCGCGTCCGCACGCACCAGAGGAAATTCCTGCAAGCCATCCATCAGTGAGAGAAGCGAATGCATACACTGCATCAATGCACACTTTATCATTAAGGGTAAAGCTTGATATTCACACACAAACCATGTGCTACACAATCACAACCACCAACTCTACTGTATGGCACGGGCCCCCTTCGGCTTGAGCGCTGTTTGAATTAAGATGGCTTTAGCAGCGTTTAGCCTTCCTGACCTCCTCACAATAGGATCGATTAGAGCTTAGTGGGCACCACCCCTGTCCCTGGACATCTAGGTTGATCCATCTGATCCACTAAACTGATTATCTGGATCAGATGTGTCTCAATAGGGATGGGAAAACTCATCATCTGTGCAACTGGGAGTGTTTATCGTCCCCGTCGCATGGGCAGGTGGTTGCAATATGAATATAATATATAGTTTTATATTATATAATGAATGCAGGTATGCCACAATTTATAATAAGGATATGTTCCGATAAATCCATCGCAAGTTGAATCTAGAGTAACTCGAGTTTACTATATACTGTATTCAGGATTTTTCTGACTACATTTCCCAGCAATCATCAGCCAGACCACATGACTCCCTACATCACACACTGCTGACTTCCTAATCAGAGTAAAATGCAGTATTATTACTGCATATCTCTTGTCCAGGAAGATTTGAAATTCAAAATCAGAGTACAGTTTCTGCTAAGTGTGTATTTATGTTTATTACCGGATTCCCATTGTGAAGTCAAAATATAATGTGGGGTCATCCCAAAATGGGGACTGTGTATGTGCCTCTGTGTGTGTGTGTGTGTGCCTCATCATTGGCATAGCTAATGTCATCGGTGGCCATTCAGTTTCTTTTGCGTGTAATTCTGTTTAGTTGCACTGGAGAGCCGTGCCAAGCTGGCAGCACAGGGTGCCAATCCATCATAGGGTAAGAATGGCGAGTTGTGTCTGGTTGCCTGGCACTATTAACTCCACTGGTTGGGCTCCAGAAACAGTCAAAAACAGGAATATGTGTGTTCCCTCTCAGCTCTTCTCAGGAACAGGAGCTTAGTTCATGGTCACGCGTTATGGGAAGCCCCTCGTTAGAGTATGAATACTTTTTAACCAGACTAGGTTATGTTTATACAGCTCCAGCTATTGCACCACCCTCTTAGCCACTAAATGACTCTTCTGCTGGCACACTTACACTGACTGTGTCTTGCATGAAAAGAGTTAGCCTTGTGTGACCGTGGCAGTCTCCTAGCTGTCAACGGCTGGCTCTTAAACCTTTAATTGGGACGTAGACAGCAGCTGTAAGTACCCTTTGAAGGGTTTCACTGATTTTATATTTGAAATTACTCGGTGCTTTAACTTCGGAGTAGGATAGCATAACCAGCAGGTTAAACTCTCATCAGCTCAATATGGTAAATTAGGTTTTAGGCATTGTTACCATACGATTTGGAATAATGTGCTATGTGTTTGTTGGCAGGCTTCGAAGTGTTAAAATGGAGCAAAGAAAGTTGAGTGACCAAGCCAACACGCTGGTGGACCTGTCAAAGGTGAGGAAGCAATTAAACACCCCTAATGTTACAAGCAAAAATCTGTGAACGAGTTGGAATTATTTTCATACCAATTACTAATAAAATGTGATCTTTATAGTCATAGTCTTTTAAAGCATTCCGTGCTTGATTGGTGTGTTTTATCAGATCTGAGGATATTTTGTTCTGATTTTGACTACATATTTTTGACTTCAACCTTTCAAAGACATTATCAGCAAGAGTCTGGTGTCACATTTTGTAGCATAACTTCAATATAAAATAATATAGTAATATAATTAATATTACCTTCCAGTTTGACACACTATATCAAACCATACTATACCATGATCTGCTGCATGAACTTCCCATTTGAGACTCTGGAGTCTTTGATGATCCATAAACAAAGATGAAACATCTACTTTCAATTCCACTAAAAACCAAACTTTGGACTCCAGGAACCAAGAACCAATCATCGGAGCCTTTAATGGCAGGGCACTACAGAACTTAGACTAAATAACCCCAGTGTCTCAAACCTCACCTTGCCAGAGGCAGAATACAAAGCAGGGTTGCAACCACTGCAACCAAGCACTCAGTAGATGAGCCACTCCCACTCATATCCCTCCTCTGGTCTGGTTAGGAATGAGATTGAGGTGCGAGACGTGGGACATTCTGTCTTTATGTACTGACTGTATTAGGGAACCAACATGAGGGAAACACTCTTTGCTTGTTTCGCGGATCCGCCGATGATCATATTTGAAGAATACCAAAAAAATAATTGTTCTTTTTGGTATTTCTCGGATCCGCCGCAGCACCAATGGTTAAAATATTTTTTTTAATATTTTTGAACTTTTTCCACCCTCCGGTGGAGAGCCAATGGTTTTCTTCTGTTTATTTAATTTTTTTCCAGATTGACTTTAATTTAATTGTAGGTTATTTATTTATTTTTTTTATTTTTTATTTTTATTCCTCCCTCCTTGTATTGATTCCACATAGTCCTCGAGAAATTGAAAAGTGCTGAAAAAAATTGTTTTCTCCTCCCTCCTCAGTAGATTCTTAAGTAGGGACATCCGAGGAACAAGCAATTAAAAAAGTCTGGCCTTACCTTTGAATCATCTGTCCACAGGTTTCATGTTTCTGTTCAGGCTACGTCTGATAAAGAGCATATCAGACTGCCTTTTTATGGGGAACATTTTCAAGCCACACCTTTAATACCATTTGGTTACTGGAACACCTGAAGTACAATTGCTCGTGTGTTATTAGTTTAGGCAGAATAGGTTTGTCTGTTATTATGGTTTGGATGAAGATCAGACCGTTTTATGAATAATCCATCCAAATGCAAAAATCCAGCTAATTCCAAAGGGTTCCCTAATCTCTTAATTTACACATTGACAATGTTTTGCTAATTTCTCCAGCTTTTGATAGTCAGATGCACACATGCTCCGTCTTCTCTCCAACACTCAAAGAGATGCTAGGAATCATCTTACTACATCTCATTTCCTGTTGTTATCTCCAAAATGGTGCATACACAACCGCATAAACACTAATGCATACAGTAATAAACAAATCGACACATGCTCCTGCCCAGTCCCACACACAGATAGTTCTGCCTGGCCAAATATATCTCAGTAATTCTGTTTCCATGTTGACCTGCTTGTTTCTGTGCCTTTGCGTCTCCTAGCAACCAGAACCAGTGTTAAAGCAGGGATGACGGTGGGAGTGTGTGAAGAGAGACAGACAGAGATAATGAGGGAGAATGAAAATGCACTGAAATGTATCAGGTTCAAATAGTTTCTTCTTGCAGTGTGTGTAAAGCCGTAGGGCAGAAACGGACAGGATGACTATCTAAGAATGTATGTTTTAGACAGAGAGGAGGTGCTCTGTCAGTTTTGTGACTGTGCATTATTTCAGGGGCTCTCGTTGCATTATAGGCTTATAATTTCATGGTCACTATAGTGACCTTCTCTCAGTAATAATATACTGTAATGTCTCAGATCTAAAGAGTGCTTTGTCTCGACTTGTCTACACTAGTCTGTGTTTTTGCCATTCTTGACCCCCTATTGCCAGTCCCCGTTGGGGATCCCCGTTGCTGTCATAGGGGCTTTTCCAATAGTTCATTAGTCAAACTTGGCCAGAAGTACATAGGAAAATCATCTTAGGTTTTGGAAATATGATGGTTTGAGATTGTAAATAATTAAAACGTCACCATATCTGCCTTAATTAGATTTCATTAAAGAAAATACTTACAGTGCAGTAACTCAGTAACTTAGTTGGTCGTTAGGAGATGATGTGCCTCCAAGGACCGCCCACTGAGGACTCATTTTATAATCTAGTTGTTTTATAATGTAGTTCATTTATTTTATTCCTAATTTAAATTGTATTATTAATTTGTTATTGATTTAAATGTGTTAACCTAATTTTGCTATAATTTAATATACTTTTAAGTATTTATTTAATTAACATCTAGGCCACCCATGGAGGATGG
>JAVSBV010047855.1:0-11012 GCA_033117975.1 Parotocinclus spilosoma
AGCAAAGGCTGTGAATACTTATGTAAATATGATTTCTTTGTTTTTTAATTTGAATAAATTTTCAGAACTCTCAAGAATTTTTTTTTTACATGGTCATAATGGGGTATTTTGTGTAGAATTTTGAGGAAAAAGATTAATTTAAAACAATTTGCAATAAGGCTGTAACATAACAAAATGTGGAAAAAGTAAAGCGTTGTGAAAACTTTCCGGATACACTGTACATTCCTGCATATCAGGCCAAAAACATGTTGGCAAAAAAAAGTTGGCAGGGGAAGATTTAGCTAGTAATTAATTAAAAAAAACAGGTGATTATAATCATGATTTGGTATAAAAGCAGCATCCAGGAAAGGCGGAGACTTTGCTGATTAAAGATATCCAGAGGATCTCCAGTTTGTCATGTTTAAAAACAAGGTAAAGAAAGAAAGCATGCATAACTTAACAATGCAAAACCACATGCTGCACACAATACAAAGGCATGGCTGTGGAAGAAGTGGGCACAGGTACTGGACTGGCCTGCCTGTAGACCTGAGAATTGTGGAGCGTGAAGAATTTTGAAATGAAAAAAATGCAATGACGGCCCCATACTGTTGCAAACTGTTGCAGGAAGAATTAGATAAAATAAGACCTGTAACACTAAATTGCTTGGTGTCCTTTACCGCCCAAATTTTTGCTGTTTTTTTTGTTGTTTTTTTTGTATGACCTGAAATGCAGAAATTGATGTTTATTAACAATGAAATTAGGTTGATCATTAAATATGTTAGGTTCATACTGTCTGCAACGAAATAAAAGTCCAAATAAAGAATCTATGTATGTTTTTATATGCATTTTCTATACTGTCCCAACTTTTTTCAGATTCTTTCAGAGGTTGTATAACATGTCTAAAGTACTGAAAAACTGAAAAACAGCACTACAGTATGAGAATTTCTGAGTTGCTCTCTTAATAAGTACGGGAAATAATATAAAAATAATGCATAAAGGAAAGAAAACCAAAAATATTGTCAAAGTGTACATTGACAGTTTTATATATCATTACATTTTAAAGATTTCTTAACTGCTATGGCTATTTCAGCACTGGTTTTAATATACACACATGCAGTAAAACACCACATAATTATTCACATAAAATATGCTGAAAAAAAGATCATAAATACAACAAAGTTGAATGACATTTAAAAGAAAAATTACTATTAATGGTGATGATGTGTTGTAAAATTCGACTGGGGAGCCTTCACTGAGCTCCTCTATATGGGAACATTTTCTTAAAAAATTACTTCTTAGACCTGTCCTTCAATAATTTTTTCCAAAGTCCAGAGCTACCACCCAGTGTGCCAAAAAACCACAGTGGATTTGACACCCAGTCTGATGTGTACAAGATGCTGCAAGAACCTGAGGAGCCAGTGTCTGCGCCAAAGCAGTCTGGATCTTTTAAGTATCTACAAGAAATACTGGATGCTGAAACCAGAGGTAAGCCCAACTAATCAATTCCTACTCAATACTTATTTAGACTATATGGTAAACACAATGCAGTGCAGTGACAAAAATATTTCCATTTCAAGCATATCTTTAGGTACAACTGGCTGAATGTTTGCCACAAGGATACTATTATACCACATAAAGCAATAAACAGTCAGTCTGATGTCTTTTTAGAGCTTAGCATATTACCTAAACCTTCCCTCACCAAGAATGGTAGACATTATTTATTTATTATTTATTATTTTTTCTTGTCAGGGTGGGAATCTGGGGGAATCTGGAACCTGTCCCAAAATTCAGATGTGGGAGGCTTGGGGTCATCTCCATGGGATGATACTTAACCTCCAGTATATTCTCCCTCAAACATCTATTTTTCCTGCGTGATCACCACAACACCATAATTGAAACCTGACCACAGTGATGGGCTAGCAGATTGCTGCTCTGAGTGTCAGAAGGACTTATGAAATGTGAAATTTTGGACACGTTCCATATTCTATTGTTATCCTATTGTTTTTTTTTGTTTTTTTTCACAGTCATGCCACAGTAATCTGTGCAGCATGTGGTTTCGCATTGTCTTGCATGAATGTCTCTGGGAAATCACATCTTGAAGTAATTAATGTTACTCTAAAGTGTACTATTATGAATTACTGGTCCAATTACAGAAGTTTAAATGACTTGTGCCAAGAGCACTGCCCATACGCCATACCATGACCCTGGCTTTTATATTTGTTGCTGATAACAGTGGATTGATGGTCTTCTTTGTCTGGAGCACGTGGTATCCATTTTTACCAACAAAAAAAAAAGATCTGGACTACGGATTCATACTAGATGGCTTAGAGCTCAGAGAAATTGATGCCATTTCTGGACATGAGTAACATTAGTGGGATTTTTTTGAGAAAGAATATTGGAATACTGGATGCTGCTTTTGTTTGATTTGATTTGGTTTGAAATCACATAATTATTTCTTGTTGTTTTTTATAATTCATTAACAACTCTAAACTGCCAAATCCCAACATGGAATATGTTTTTGGCTTGAAATGCAGGAATATATGTTCATTTACAAGTGAAATGAAGTTGACCAGACAAAAAAATTAATATCTCAGATTGGGTTTGTATGTAGAGTAATCCATTTGAAGACTATAATAGAGAAAATAAAACTTATGACACATATGAGGCATGTAAGAAAATAGTTAAAATGTTTAAAAAACGGCATTATTTAGTCCGGTACACAGAGTCACTGTAAACTTTCAGTGTGAAAGTTTTTGTTGCCATGGCATGCTCAGTTACTCTGAAGATGGAGGGAGTTACAGCCCTCTGATGTGTTATGAGTAACGGTTTAAGGGTTAGAACTAATGCTGAAAGAACATCTTGAGTGGAGTCAAAGCAGAGGAACATCTTATTGTGGAGGCTGGTGCTGTCACTGAAACAAAATCTTGGAGAAAACAGAATATGTAGTTATTGTTAAGAATCCAGAGTCTATTAACAGAACACATTTGTACCAATAGTACTAAACATAGCATAAGCCCCAAAACCTTCTGATCCACAGTCCTGTTGTGGAGCTTTATGGGGCAGTGTGTTGCCCTTTTTGGGCAGCATGACTGTTATGAAATGTATTGTTTGAGTTTTCCTACCATTACTGAAAAGAGTAAACTGATAAGACTGAGACATCAAAGAAAAGAAACTGAAAACATAAAACCAAGAGACTTTAATCAGAGAAATGAAATGAAGATAACTTAGCACAAGGCAGTACAGCTTGATAAGAAAGTGTTTAAGTTTGGGCTTCAAACCTCCTGTTGTTATTTTTATTTTAAGTTTGAGCATACCGTTGTTAAGATGTGAGAAAACATATCTTTTAAATTTTCTCTGAGTTGACAATAAAGGAAAATATAAACGTATGTGTTTAAGTGCTGTCAGAATACAAAATATGGTATGGTTAGTGTGTTTTCTGCTTTTTGGTTACTAAATTGAAAAAAAAATCTGACATTTATAGAGATCAGATATTTGACCTTTATTATTTTAAATGCCAACTGTTAATTTAGGAAGAATACATCTTTGCAGTTAGAATAAACATGTTAACAATAAAATGAATTAAATAGCAGAATATGGAATGAGAGCATATCAAAAGTATCTGTAGAGTTCTGTCATTGTTGATTCCAATAATTGATATTCATCCTGTTTGCAACTTCTCTATAGAATAGTGACTGAGCGGTTAGTGAACTGTGTACACATTTATTTAGCTGTAGCACCTATTCTCATAACAGCTGATTTGTTAAGCTTAAGGCTCAGGTATGGAGATATTTCTCAATTTGCAGTTAAAATGCTTAAAAATCTTAATGTGCTGAAACAGTAACTTGATACTCATCTAATAGGTTGGACTGACGATATTGCAAAGTTGTTGCAATTTTTCCTATTTAAATTATACTGATTATAACTATAATGTTTATAATATGTATACGTTCTGATTATGATTGTTATGATACATTTTACAATGATGTAAAGTTATGGTTCCTATTATTAACTTTCATTTAAATCATTGATGGTACATTTATTGCAAGGGACTACTATACATATAAAGCAAGCAAGTATTTTAGTTGGTAGACCATTTTCAGCATACCGATTGTTATTTGCATTAATTACAAAGTTTATTATATTATAAAGATTTTAATTTTTAAGTCAACACAAACATGGTTCAATGAACAGATCCCAGTTGTTCACATGGCCACATGTTTCAGTGAAAACGTACATGTAGGACGTAGGAGAATCTGGAGAAAGTCTGGATTAAGAAGTGTATCGGTTTCTTTGTTCTGTACTAAAGTACTAAACACAGAGGTGCTTATGTAAAGACCTTATGTAAAGACCAGAATTATGAGGACATAATTAAAAGTATTTGGGGTTTGTAAATATGCCAGACATTTACCCCTAAGAATTGTTGTTAACAGCCTGCCGCTATTAAAAGTATTTGTGGTTCAAGCCATTTCAGTAATAATGGCGTGGTTATATAGTGAAGTGGGTATAAATAGCATGAGCTCCTTATTACTTCATTGGTAGTAATCTTAAAAAGTTAATAACAAAAGAAACGTGAAACGTTTATAGGAGTTTATTTTAGTTGTCTTGGTCATGTCTCTCCATTTGTTTATTTAGGCATTTCTCCATCCAGTGGTGTACAATCTTCAGTGAGTCCTCCGCCATCTAAGGTGTGCAGTCCCATTTGTAGCCCCATTAACCCACTGGCTGGTTTGCAGAAACTGACCCAATGCACCCGCTGTGGCAATGGCATTGTGTAAGTCTTCTTTCTATTCTCCACCTTTTTTAATGTAAACATCTAGATGTTTATGTATTGCTATTTTAGTTAGCCTGTCTTTTATTTAAAGATGCTTGAAAACATGCAGATATCAGTATATTTGAATACCTTCACCATGGTGTTGTTACAGTAGAGAAGTGCAATTGTGTTATCTCCTGCCTTCTCCTGTACATGCTTGTCCTCAAAATTTGGCCTTGCAGGTTATTATTTGTCTCAGTGATTTATGTAATTTCAAGACTACTGGGGATGTGAAATAACAGGTTATTCTGAGTCTTATTTAGTGACATAATTTTGGGAAAGGGACTTGAATCTTGTTGTGAAGTTCCATATGGCTTGCAGACAATCCAGTGAATCGTGTGAACAACAACACAGTGTGGGAATTAAACAGGAGCCTTAACAAATCATGAAGTCTGGCCATTTAAGTATCATGACATCATCTTTGAAGTATGTGTGGTTATGTGTCATGTCCTGTCAAGTGAGGAATGGAATAAAAACTGTCATGTGCAGGATAAACAAAATTTTATATGTTTTTCTTAACTCTTTAATTTTAGTTGTCTTTTAATGTGTGCTGATGGCACGTTTCAACAGCCTAGTAATAGAACATATTGAATGGTTATAATTATACAACAAACATTTGGCTTAGTGAATTCTTTCAGGAAAACACAGCTATATGTTTCATAAAGCACATGCATGTAAATGTGCATTTTTTTTCCTCACAGGGGGACCATTGTAAAGGCCAGAGACAAGCTTTACCACCCTGAGTGTTTCATATGTGATGACTGTGGCATAAATCTAAAGCAGAAAGGTTACTTCTTCATTGAGGATAACCTATACTGTGAAGCACATGCCAAAGTGAGAGTGCAGCCTCCTGAGGGTTATGATGTGGTGGCTGTCTACCCCAACTCTAAAGTGGAACTCTTCTGATCACTCCAATGACTTTACAGTAGTTCTCCATGCCTACCAGATTTTTATCTAGCAATTTATCAACAGAAAATAATGTATCTAAGATGCAAATCTTTTTTCAGTTAAACAGCATAATATGTTTTAATCTGCATCATTTCATGACAACATTTCATCCTTTTCTTGCAAGTTCTTGCTTGGTTCGGTAGTTCTAAGTAAGCAGGTTTCATTATTTCATTAATTTCTTCATAGTTTCTGAAAGCTTGAGGAAGTATTGTATGTATGTGTGTGTAAAGTTTTTAACTTTGACATACTAAGGTTGTCTTTATCTTTAAATATATAAATAAAGAATAATTGCAATTCAGCACAAAAGTAGGTTTGAAATATTAACGTGTAAACAATGTGTGTTTTGTTTGCATTTGTTTATTATTTAAACACAGTTTGAAAATATAAATCACACTATACAGCATTTGGCTTGATCAAACCGTGCTCCATAAATCTTTGAAATGGATTACGGTTTTTGTTTAGTTATTTATCGAATATACACCTGCCAGGTTAAAACCACCTGGTCCGTTATGATGTTTTTGGTGTTATACATCAAAGTAACATTCACATGAATGCCCAGATCCAGGATTTTCAAGTTGAACATTACCCATAGCATCACACATTCTCCAACAACTTCTTCCCTCAGTGCATCCGGATGACTTTAACAGTTAAATGGTGTACAGGTAGCTAAAAGACTGTGTGATGTAAAACAAAAACAACTTCTTGGAGCAGATAGCTTTATTTTATGGCTCAAAAGTCCACGTCTGTCATTTGTGTGCCCATTGTAGGACTTTTGATGGACAGGGGTTAGCATGGTGAGCAATCTGCTGTCACTAGGCAGTCAAATACCCAGCAGGTGGCGCAATTTTCTCGAGCACAGACCTTAACCCACAAATGCTTGGAGTGTACCGTTGGTTAACTTGTAAGTGGCTCTGGATAAAGGCATTGTGAAATATATTAAGTTGCCATTTAAATTAAGGTGTGATGTTAGGAGGGCAGCAGGACCAGAAACTGTAAACTGTGACAAATTAAATTAACATTAAATTAAAATAATGATGAAAACGGGTTAACATAACCCAAAATTCCCTCGCAGTGTATCACTGCTTTCACTGTAAAGCCATTTTTCCAAAGCCAAAAAAACGTTAGCTTGTGTGTTCTTCCACAAATTGAACCCTAGCATCAAAGGATTATGGTTTGAAGGAAGCTGTCAAATTCAGCACCCAGTTCTCATCCATGGCTCCATTTAGTGACCTTGTCTTATTCCCAACCAGCAAGGATTGTTTCCTAGACACTGTTAGGCTCTCTCTCTGGTCTCATGCCAGCCATACTGTGCTGAAACGAGGCTTCATGCCCTCATCTTTTTCAGTCATTTAATACTGGACATGCATTTGCTTAAAGTGAGCTTGAGTTTTCTTCATCAGTGTCGGCAATTTGATAGAGTGCTGCATGTGGTATTTATTACTTTTACTGTCTTGACTTTGTCCTCAATTTGACTTCATGGAAAGAATCTGCAGCTTTTCAAACACATCTCAGTTTCCTGTGTAAATAGAGATCCCTGACTAGAAGCAAATATTTAGCTCTTTCTTACTTTTCCCTCTTGCTGGTAGTCAGGGAGTGCATGCTTCTTGCGTTCTCAAGTTGAAAATGTTTACTAAACTCTGACTCAGATGTATTAAGAAGGTAAACATTTGTCACAACAATGATAAGGACAACAATGAAATAGTTCTAATTGTCTAGGAGTTTTGTGCAGAGATGTCATCAAGCCTGTTTATGCTTAACACGACATATTATGAAAAGAATTAAGGTGATTAATAGGCTGGCATGTCAAGTAACAATTCAGGCCTAATGTCATAACGTTTTTTAACGCTTTTAACAAAAACAAAACCATGTGTCAAAGCCGACATTCCTTCTTATAAACAAAACGTAGCTGAAGCATGTTTTTTCCTAATTTCATACAGTTTGTGTTTGTTTGTACTTATTTCTTATATATATATACAGTATATATACTCTGTGTGTGTGTGTGTGTTGTTTATATTACATTCTAAAATGATAAAGATTAAGATAAAAAATACCTGACAATTTTACTTTGTGGCAACATTTGACTGGCCAACTTAGTAGAGTGGAGCAGCCTAGATCCCTCTTGTCTTGAGATAACCTAGTGTATCGTTGAAATGGCCACTGATAGCAACATTAAATACATAAACAATCCAAATAAACAGTTGTGGGAACTTGAATTGAATCATGGCTGATAAAATATGTCATTCATTTCAGTGTTTATGTGTGTGGCAAGGCTATAAGAATGCTTTTTGTCTCTTCTATCTTTTTCAGCATAAAATTCCCATTTATTTATTTATTCATGGCAACCATGTTTCAAAAGCACATGTTACAAACATACTATAAACCAGACTTGAGGGTGCTTTGAGAGATGCTCAAGTATGCCGTTTTATTTCCGGATTTGTCCATCTCTGCATGGTGTATGATATATGAAGACAGGACCGAGTGGAAGTAGGTCAAATGTAATTATAATACAGTATAATACTAATAAATATTTCAAATAGACTATTTAATGACTTGTTTCATCTCATAAGATCATAGTTTCATATAAGATTAATAAACTTGACATTGACTTTGACTTTGATTATAACAAAACCATCAATTCCTTCACATCTCCTTTAATCACCTGCAATTGCCCTGAAAGGACATGACTATTAAATTTTGTTCTGATAATGCACATCCCAAACCCCATCCCAAGATATTAGCGTTAGTTTTGCACATTTAAATGGTCTGGCTGCAACCATGAATTATATCACTGGTAACATTTTGTTTTAATCCTTGTTAAGGTTGGATATTTTTGCCTGTTTTGTGTGGAAAGTGGACAGTGACTAATGCTGGAAATCCCAGATGCTTTTTTTGTAATAAAACGTTAATACACTCAAGTTTGTTGTTCTTGTGGGCTGTACTATCTGAGCCCTAAGGCTGATTTAGTAGATGAATTTCGACTTTAAGGTGCTTTTAAGTGCCACCAGCTGGTCTAACAATGGAACTACGTGCTCGTTATAACCACCACTCGTTATAATACCACCTGTATTATTTAATGCTATGTTTTCCTACCCTGAAAGTCCAGCTTACAAATTAGCACTAGTAGTAATAATAACTGACAACCAACACATCTACTGATTTTGAATACAGTACGTCTGATTTACTCGGTCTTAACAGACATGCAAACACCAGAGTGTCAGAAGCCTAACAGCAGAAATTGCACAAATAGGAAAAAAACTTAAGGAGAATGAAGCAAGAGTAAAAAGTTTTAAAGGAAAATAACTGCAGGAGAATGTATAAATATAAATTTTGAAAGGCATGCAAAATCAAGTTTAGCACCTTGGTTGCCCAGTAAAGACATAAAAGCTCCTAATAGCTTGAACATCCTGGCACATCTGAACACAACAGATCTCATTAGCTTTAACAGAAGGTCATCTGTAAAAAAGAGATTCATCAGAAAAGTAATTAATTGGACAGTGATACAGTTAGTACTATACATTTTAAAGGTGTCACATTAGCTTTGTATTCTGGAGTTAAATAATTTAATTAACAGAACAGGGTTTAGCACACTAGACAGAGCAAATATGGTTTCCCCTATGCATTTCAGATAAAATTCAGACATACTCTATATGGCTTCTGATATTCTGAAGTTTGTTCACTTTATAAGCTTATATAAGGTTGTATCCACTTTTGAGTGGTGTGTGTGATAAGACACTGCACTATTGTAAATAACCAAGGATACCAAGGATGAGCAATCGATCCATCTCTCATCGTAGCAATTGCCCATCGCTCTTCCCCTCTCTCCCAACCTATGAACTCACCTTCCATTTTCACTGCTTCTCCCCCAGTCGCATCGAGACGGGTCTGTGGGAGCTCTGCCCACATCACCTGCTATTAAACCGAATTGCCGCTCGCTGTTGCTGTTTTTTCCCCAATCCCTTTCCCCCTTCCCCGTGGCTAGTCTCTTGTTAATGCCATTATATGTGCTTATGTGATAAGGAGGGTTTTTTTTCGTGCTCACACACTGTGCACTTATATGTGACAAATAAATCTTGACTTGACTTGAAGTTGGCTACTTATTCGCAGCCTCCGATTCGTTTGGCTCTTTATTCACAGTTTATTTTTCTCCGGCTAAAGTTTCCTCCTTATTCATCATCCTGAATCAGCAAACGCCTGTAACTGAAAGAGTGTGTTCACGATTCTGTACTTTATGTGCAGATGTTGTTTTTGCAGACTTAGTCCTAAGGACGATAGAATTGGAACGTGACCAGGGCAATAAAATATATAATTTATTTTAAAAAATACGTTAAGTCTTCAATTTATTTAAACTGTATTTCATTTCCATGCGAGTTCATGTGCTGTTATTAAAGCAAAAGGGGAACAGACCAAACACTAATACATTCTGAAATGTGGGTAATTTATTTTATTCAAGTTTTTTTCACTTAAATTGTTATGTTGATTATATTACCTGTGTTTATTAACATTAAAATACATGAAAAGTGAAACGTATTCAATTAAGAAAACTACAAAACAGAAGCATAATCAATAGTTATCTCAGAGTCCCCATTGCATAGATTGTATTTTAATGCACACATCGGTTACAGGTTTCTTAATATAAAATGTAAATTTTACATTAAACGTTCCAAAATTAACTAAAATGTCTAACAGTTTAACAGACAATAATATGTATTGTATTATTTAATTTGGTTAATCTTCCACATTTCCACCATAATCATGAGCCAGGTCCTGCTAAAAATGATATCGGAGGTAGAATTAAACCTCACTCCTTAATCTGTAGCACAGCTATCTATCAGTCTGCTCTAGTTATTGATTAAGTATGTCACATATGCATCGAATCAATAATAATAATAATAATGTGAAACTGAACTTGAATAAATGTATGGTGCCATCTGGTGGTGCAGCACTGTCGCAGCAGATCTGTTCTTTTATAAAACATTGATTCAATGAAACTATTCGTAAGCTTAACATGGCTGACAGCTGTTTAAATGTCATTGGCTCTCTGAACATCAGCCTTGGACACAGAGTGCCTCTGTTGCCAGATGTTTACCACAAACAGCTATTCTAACCATATAATAATGACATGACGATAAATAACCTTTGATTAAAATAATGCTCTGCATGGACCTAGCATTAACTTTAACATTTCCAAAGTCCAAGAAAGAATTATAGGTAAATATTTTGACTCTCTCTCTCTCTCTCTCTCTCTCTCTCTCTCTCTCTGTCTCTCTCTCTCTCT
>JAVSBV010047896.1:0-11011 GCA_033117975.1 Parotocinclus spilosoma
GTTCTTGGTCTCAAGTTATTCCTTGCTGCTGTCACCCTAGGCGTGCTCAGTTTGAGATTGTTTTAAGATAATATAATATTGTAACACTGCTTTGAATCAATGCTGCACTGTAAAAAGCGCTATCTAAATCAATTTGACTACACTTGACTTGTTTAATTTCAACTTTAGGGAAAGGAGCGGACACATCACACAACCCAACTTAATGAGTAGTGTTTTATGCTAAATAAATCATAGGCTATGCTGCACACAGAATACCAGGAATTGGTATATGCCAAACATTATATATGTATATATATACTAGCAAGTCAGATGAACCAAATTGCATTTTTAATCTATGGATTGGCTATGTCTTACACTAATTAATAAGGCAGCAATGTCTCACATTTATAGACAGTGCATTTCATTTACCTCACTTCTAAATGTAAAAAGGGGAGCTAGCTGCTAAAGAAACAAAAAAACAATGTAAAGACATGTTTTATTTTTGAGTATATTTAACATCACTCTTCAGTAATGGACATCCACAAGGACCCAACAGTGGCAGGTGGAGGATGTGAGATATGAAACTGGACCCTCTGTGCCATAGTCAAGCACCTTAAGCACTAATCCTCCACAAAACCCCAAACCTTAGAATCTTGTGAGTGATAAAAAAGGGGACAGATAGATAGATAGATAGATAGATAATCTAATAATAATAATTCTATAGTAATAGAATATCTATCTATATCAATCTATCTACACTGCTCAAAAAATAAAGGGATTACATTGTGTTGTTTAAGTGTTCCCTTTATTTTTTTGAACAGTGTGTGTATATATACTGTTCAAATATATGAACAGTATATGCACACATACACATGCACACACACAATTGGTACGGAATGTATTCAGGCCCCTTTATCACGCTGTTTCATTGCAGCCATTTGCTAAAATAAACAAAATAATAATTTTATTTCTCATTAAGGTACACTCAGCATCCAATCTTGACAGGAAAAAAACAGACTTCAATTTATTTAAAAAAGAAAAACTGAAATATCACATGGTCATAAGTATTCAGACCCTTTGGTCAGTATTTAGTAGAAGTCCCCTTTTGATCTAGTACAGCCATAAGTCTTCCTGTTTTTCACACCTTGATTTGGGGATTCTCTACCATTCTTCCTTGCAGATCCTCTCCAGTTTCATCAGGTTGTATGATGAACGTTGGTAAACAGCCATTTTCAGGTCTCTTCAGAGATGCTCAATTGGGTTTAGGTCAGGGCTCTGGCTGGGCCAGTCAAGAATGGTCACAAAGATGTTCTGAAACCACTGCTGTGTTATTTTGGCTATGTGATTGGGGTCATTGTCTTGTTGGAAGGTGAACCTTCGGCCCAGTCTGAGGTTTTCTTCCAGGATATATCTGTACTTGGCCACATTCAACTTTCCTTTAAAAACTGCAACCAGTCGTCCTGTCCATACAGCTGAAAAACACCCCCATAGCATGATAGGGCAGGTGATGAGCAATGCATGATTTTTTCCAAACATACCGCTTAGAATAATGCCAAAAAGTTTAATCTTCATCTCATCAGACCAGAGAATCTTTCTTGCACTGAGGAGAGGCTTCCGTCAGGCCACTGACAAAGCCCAGACTGGTGGAGGGCTGCAGTGATAGTTGACTTTGCTGAACTTTCTTCCATCTCCCTACTGCATCTATGGAGCTCAGCCACAGTAATCTTTGGGTTCTTCTTTAGCTCTCTCACAAAGGCTCTTCTCCCACGATTGCACAGTTTGGCTGAACGGCCAGGTCTAGAAAGAGTTGAGCTGGTCATTTTAAACTTCTTCCATTTAAGGATTATGGAGGCCACTGTGCTCTTAGGAACCTTGAGTGCTGCAGAATTGTTTTGTAATCTGGGCTCCTTGGGCAGAACCATCTCAAGAAGGATAAGAAGAAATGGACAGTGTGTGGGTTAGATGAGTGTCACAGCAAAGGGTCTGAATACTTATGACCATGTGATATTTCATGTTTTCTTTTTAAAGATATTAACAAAATAATCAGTTTTTTTCTGTCAAAGAGATGTTGAGTGTACATTAATGAGAAATAAAATGAAAGTATTTGATTTTACCAAATGGCTGCAAGTGAAAAATGTAAAGGGGTCTGAATACTTTCCATACCCACTGTATCTTACTCTCATTTTTATTTTGAGTTAGCCTCCTGACTGTGAATGGTCCAGTTACTGGCGCTTTTATATTAAAAAGTAGAGCTCTTTTAAACTCCTCCCAAACTGCTTACCTTTTTGAAATAAGCTACCACAACACTTAATGCACTCCCCTTTTTCAGTTAGTCATCCTGGTGACAATGGAGGGTCTGAATCCTAAGTCACAAGTACATTGCATCATTCCATAAATGCATTACCTGACCTTCAAGGTGCCCCATGTGGGACTTAAGCATAGGACTCCAAGAAATACCATATCCAGCTGTTGAATTGAATCATTCAAGCCACTGGAGCTGCACAACACTTAATCAGAAATGCCTAATGCCCATAGCGCTACTACAGCGATATAGTAATTATAATGCTAGCAAACACCATAACACTCCCTATGAAGAACAGACTCATTAGGTCGTCTCACAGGTATAGCCCATGTCTCTGAGGGTATTCTCTACATAACCTTTTCTCTCCCCAAATTACAAACGCCTGTATAAGGTATATAAAGTGTCCCAGTTTGAGTGCATGTAGATGTGCCCCAAGATGGACTGGCACCCTGTATAGGCTTTTCTCCCTCATTGCATTGTGTG
Organism: Parotocinclus spilosoma; assembly: GCA_033117975.1. NCBI lineage: Eukaryota > Metazoa > Chordata > Actinopteri > Siluriformes > Loricariidae > Parotocinclus > Parotocinclus spilosoma. The sequence continues at coordinate 2,765 of JAVSBV010047896.1, forward strand.
CTACTATTAAGGCCAAGATCCACCACAACCCTGACCCTATAATCTGTATATTTTAAATAAAATAAAACAATACCATGTGTATAACAGTTTAGGCTTCTGACACAATGACATTAAAGGTGCTGTGTAGACGGTGGTGGTGCGCTTGTGTTTTCAGCAGTGTCTGTGATGAATTTAGGTATCGTTAGCATGCAGTCCCCTTTTGAAAATACTCTTTATATTACATTAAAGTTGCCTTAAAACTGACTGAAATGAGCATTGACCAGACATTAACATAGTAACACAAAGTAATTTGGATGTTAAACATAGCATACCTACATGTAATAGTTGTTAATATCACAGTGCAAATCATTGAGCACAGTGGAAAATTACTGGAATAAAACTAGATCTCATCACGGAAATTCATTCGACACAAAACAGCAGCAGGTAATCTCTGCTAGGTTTCTGTTTATTTTAAACAGCTTATTTTGACTACATAACCTAATTTAAAATGATTTAAGACCAAGCAAATGTGTTTGGCTGACCTATTTTTCTCATACTATTCAGAACACTGTTTTAGATAAGGACAGTGCTGATGGAGAAAAAAATGTATCTGTGTGTGTAACATCCATGCTGGCACACAAGCACCTTCTTAGAATGACTAAACTATGTGTGCATAAAAACCTGTGCCATGTACACCAAGACAGATGGGATGGAAAAAACACAAAAACGCTACTCTTTCTACTGAATATATCTCCGCAAAGAAATATCATCTTGGCCTTACAAATCTGTCTCCAAACATGCATGATAACCTTTCTGTTATAAGGTACAACATTTATCAGGTGATGTTGCTCTTTTGGCTGTTCCCATCAGGGGCTGACACTGAGGTGCATCTTCATCTGCATATTAGATATGACAACTTTATGCCGCATGGCCTTCCTGACACATCCATTCCCATTTATCTGGACTTAGTTGGCACTGGCGCTAGGAGCACCCTGTGCAACCACAGCAGTTGTATTTTACTTTGGTAAATGCACTGCCTGACATTCACTTTGCCAGCATGACCCAGAATCTGAACCCAGGCCATTAAACACTGTTTTCAGCATCTGGCTCTTTCCACTGGCGTCATTGGAACTGCTTGTCAAATAAGCAATGATGAATAAAATACCATTCAACTCCTGTTGGAACACATCGTTGACTCATCTACTGCATGCAGTGTAATGTCGCATTTAAATTTAGTGAGACTCATTTATTTATGTGTTTCATTCCTTCAGCCCAGTTCCTACAAAGAAACACAGTACTCTATATACTAATACCACAAAGTGTTATCCATTCATTATAGTACAATCCCTTGGATTTGTGTTTGTTCTCTCCACATTAAGAAAAATGAGTAACTTAATTTTAAAAGTCATACAAGAGATTGCCACTATTAGCTCAGGGTCCAATGCCAGGTTTCAATTAATCAATTAACCTCAATTAATTCCACTACACTACACAACATTCCAAGTATACTGTTTACAAAAATGAGGTGATGATTTAAAATGAAATATCCCATAATTAAATATTCCCTAATTTTTGCAGTGTATTTAAACCAACTTACTAGACTACAGATAAGTTGCTGGAACTGTGGTGACCTAGTGGTTAAGGTACTCACAGTTGGGTCCCTGAGCAAGGTCCAAAAACAACCCAAAATTGCTTGGATTGTAAGACTGTATTAATTGTAACTCGCTTTAAATAAGAGTGTCTGTTAAATGACATGAATGAATGAATAAATGTATGAATGAATTAATTAATTATCAGGCTAGGAAGTTCCATGTAGAAGCCTAGCTGTAATACAGTGCAAAGCCTCTTAAACATCATACCAGTCTAACCCATGACACCAAGTGCCATGTAGACTAAACACTGGCAGCACATTAGAAAAGTAAAGGCTTTGGCCTAGCTGCTTTGCTAATCCTGGCAATCCATGCTAATACAAGCAGATCACATACTGAAATCAAGGCTGCTGCTGTCTTTGTGGTTTTAAAGTCTAATTATGCAAACTGTTTGATCCAATCCTTGCTAAGCCTCAGTAGCTTTAGCTGGATGCTAATGCACTGTCTGTGGTGCTTGACGGAAGTTGACCAAAGCATTTGAGTTTGGGGATGAACAGATATTTGAGTATGGGAAATGAAAGGAAGTATGAGCCCGATATGGAGCAGAGAGGAAGAGGAAAGGGCAGAACAAGAATAAGGGAATAGCAGCAGTTGTAAACATTTATTCCCACAAATGAGGCAGGGGATTTCATTAGAAGTATGACACACAGAAAATGAATTTACACACAAACACCCACATACACAGTCACAAACAGATGCCACTGGCTGGCCCAGAGATAAAAATCCTTTGGCTGGTTGCCCGAGCACTCACAGCTGCTATCGCCATCACAGAGCAGCAATGAAGCTGCTGCTAAAGTTAGCTAATCAAGCCCTGAAGCACATCACAAGGCACATCATCAGTAAAATCTTGCAGCTGGATTTAACTGTTTTAATGCTAGGAGTTAAAATAGGCAAGACAAAATAACCTGTGTATACGTCCCAAAAACAACTTCATATCCATAATGTATGTTGGACTCTCCAAAACGAAAAATCTTCCAGTTTAAGGTCTGAAATAAACGGCCATCATCTTCACATACCGCACTTTTGCATGTCCAAAAGACTTTAAATGGTGTTTAAATCTAAGAATTGATTAAAATGATCCATTACAGAAATACCTGGTCGATCATGGTTATATAGTAGTAGTTATGGTTCTACATTCAGTTAAAAAAAAACGCCTTTTCACAACTGGAGCTTCCCTATATGAAAATTAGACAATGACCCTTGAATGAAGTATAAGATAAGTTTAGGTGTGAATCCACAGAGAAAGACACTTGAGGGAGTGGAATTACTGCCTATGAGGCATGCTCATCATTGCTAGACTGGGTCGGTATTTCAAAACTAGCAAGCATTGCAAGGTTTGTCATGATGCAGTTTAGAGAGTATACTGAGAATGGTGTGATCAAGGAAGATCATTCATTAAAGGGAATCCCGTGGATGCAAATACTCAAGAATGGGGGAAGAGGAGAAAGTCAAAATTTGTCCTGATGAACAGGTAAACAGTTTATACAATTGCTGGTGAACATAATACTGATGTTCCAACTAATGTGTCAACTATGGATAGTCCATAACAGCAGATGACCGATTTGAGTGCCATTGATGTCTCGTGGAAACAGCTGATTCTCTTGCACCATACTAATGAAAAGTTACAAATTACATGATTTGATCATTACTGCCTGTCATTCTCGAACAATTCAGGCTGGTGAAGGTTGAGCAATGGTGTTGGAAATGTTTTGTTAGCACACCCTGGGTCCTGTGATAACTCTGGATGGACAGTTTGGACAGTAAGACTTACCTAAGCATTGTGGTTGACCAAGTTCACTCCTGCTGTTTAACTTATGACAAAAGGACATGCTCAGCAAAAAATGCATCATGCCACCAGAGTCGTATAGCCATGGACATGACAGTGAAATTTATTTGCTTCCCTGGACTTCACAGTCTATAGATCTCAATTCTATAGAGCATCTCTGCAACGAGGTAGAATTTCCAATCTAATTTGTGTCACCTGAAAGAAGCTGTTCTGTCCAAATGGATTAGTATTCCTACACATTGATTTTACCACGTAGTAAAACCTACACTACAACGATTTGTTGTGGGTCTATTTAGTGTATAACGTAATAAATTGTGATTTGTAATATAATTGTAGTAATATAAAGGCACATGAAGATATTGTTTCATTTGAAAAAGATGCGCAGCACACTAAGTACTATTTAAATGCCATATTAAAATGGCACCTATTACACAAACAGGTGATTTACAGAACTCTAAATGTTTTTTTGATCAGATTTTAAAGAGACCCGATTCTGCAGAGATGAGTGCCTTAAATCAAATACACTGCTCACAAAAAATAGGAGACATTTCAAATTAATATCAAGCGATTCAAAAGAGAAGCATTTGGTTTTATTTATTATTAAGCAAATGAAAAGTCAAAGAACGTTGTTCGATTATAAACTTAATGTGATTGAGTAGGAAGTGACATTCATGGGGGTGAACAGAAGGATCTCAAATAGGACAAAGGTGCAAGTGATGTGACATGGACAAGATCAGATTGTCCAGTAGTTCTTGTGGAATCCTTTTCGTATTCATTTTCAAATATTCCCCAAGTTTTATGAGCAGTGAACATGGATGGCTTTTATTCGTATGTATTCAATTTGTATCCCTAAGGCCTGATTTTTCCATGTATTTCTGCCTCAATAAGCTTTGTTATGAGGTAAAGATGGTAATGCACCCTAGACAGGGGTCAATCCACTGGCTTATCATTAGGCATCTCGCACTCTGATACTCAGTGACAGTTTAACGTACAAATCAATTGGTAATGGGGAAATAAGCTTGGCTTGCCAGAGAAATGGAGTGCCAACATTATCTGTTGTACTCCCAAGAGTTTCATTCTGATTCTCAAATTCAATTCTGAGTCCGTAACAAGATAAGTAAATTAAATAAACTGTGTGTACAGTGCTTATGAGCATACCCTTTTTTTTATATTGTCACAATTTTCTTTAATCAAAACCCATGTTTTTTCCACAAATCTTACTTGCACAGTTTACCGCACAACATTCAAATAATTAATGCAAAAAAAACAGCTCAGATAATTAATGTGTCATATTAGATATGTCTGCATATCTAGAATATTTGCACTGCTCTTCTCAAGTTTATCTACAGATTTTAAATAATAGATTTAAGTCAGAGCTCTGACTTTGATAGTCAAGGACATAACGATTCCTTAGGCCACTGCGCTAGTTGTTTTTGGCAGTTTATTTAGGGTCACTGTCATGCTGAAAACTGAACCACCTGCTCATCTTCAGCAGAGTGCCACATGTTTCTCCTCAAGATTTTGGGGTATAAATGGCAACATCCGCTTTAATCTTGACCAACTGCCAGGCTCTGCTGGAAAAAAATACCCACAAAACAACGTTGCCAAGACCAAACTTCACAGTAGGTTTGGTTGGTGCCATGTTTAGCTTTTGCCAAAAACAGAGCTTGTATTTCAGTGTAGAATGTTCAAACTTGGTCTCATCTCTCCATAAAAGATTTTGCCGTATGGCTTCAGAAGTACCGAATAAGACGCTACCCTGCCACATAAGCCAGTTTGTGTAAAACTTTATTGTTGTCAAATGCACAGACTGACCAATTGCTCACAGCCTTCCTGATCACTATTGTTTGCTCAGTCAGCCTGTTTGTAGGGACCAACTCAATTTACACGGTGTTGGTGGTGTTATAACGCGCAGAAGTTTAAAAATGTTATTTTTACTATGTTAAGATTCATAATGTGCACATATAGCTGGAAAATTACATTGCTGTCATTCCACAGAAACGGCTGTAGCTAAGTACTTTTCACTCAATGATTGTTTTAATATGGATTTTTCAGAACTTGTTTTTTTGTGCTGAGTGTGGCATGTTTGGTTATGAATTGTCTGTCAGTGTTATTTTTTTCAGTAATAGCTGTAAGGTTGTAGCTAGACACAGGCGCATCACTTCTTACCTATTCGTGCGTTAAACAGGTTCATTTTCCCCAGTGAAACACCCATTGATTAGCTTCTTTAAAGAGCTCTGGTTATATGACATGTGAAATTAGCTACTCCCTTAGGGACACCTGTAATTATTATTAATTATATCCTAGGAGTCAGAATGCCAGACTTTACATAGCACCTAAGATTCTAATGATTATATATTATCATTAGTTGGAGACTAATTATATATATTTTTACCAATTTTAGGGCAGAGCTGTGTAACGTAGTAAAGGTTATCTGATGCAGATATGTTCTCTTGCTACATCGCAGTGTCGTGAAGTGACAAAGCCTTAAGCAGATTATGCGTAACTGCGGGCTATCCAAGTGGTGCTCTGAAAACAGCGTGGCATTTACAGACAATTGGCAAACCTTTAAAGGTAAGTCTGGCCTTTTAAGAGGGTATGGTGTCCATCCAACTTTGGAAGGTGCCGCTTTTATTTACTGTAACATAACTCAGTTTAACCTGTCTGTAGCCTGATCCAGCTATTTATAGTCATTTAGTCATAATTAACCCTGCCATAAGACTAAGTAGTTGCTAGTAGCCATGCACAACAGAGCAACGAATGTATCCATGCACTCGTAGACTGATATAATACAAACAAAAATGATTATTTTATTGTGATTGGCATACCATATTGGTGCATTATCACCACCAACTGGACTGGATTACATACACTGCAGTTGGAAGATTGCATCAGTGCACGTCTTTCAGAAAAAAAAACTGCTTGACAGCAAATTAGATGTAGACTATATGAACAAACAAACAATATTCTAGCCCCTTATGTTTTATATTAATTAGCCATCTTTAATACTGACACTCTCCAAATGTCTGTTAGCCATGCTGCATCTGAGGATTCCACCTGGACAATATTCAGATAATCAATTGCACATTTTGTTTGACTTCCAGCTGTTGTTTCACACTGTAAATTAACTTGATGGCAATGTATTAGACAGATTATGCCATCTAAAACTCCTATTATGTACTGTCATTATAATTCCTATAACAATTTATATAGTAGTATATAATTATTTAGTCAGTACTTTAATTCCAGCAGTTATGTCCAATCTCACTTTTGGTGTCTTTTAGACATCATAAACACTTCACGTAGTCAGGACCAGGTCAGTACAATTTTTTACTTACATTTTGGGAGTAAGAACACTGAAAGTGGCAATTTATGAAAAAAGTGATTTATAGTGTTTTTTAAAGTTTATTCAATCTGCTTATACTTTAAGAATAAGGCCCAGTAACTATACTATTATTGCTATTACTTTTTAACCATTTCACAATATACAAAGAAAATAAATGTGATTATATAATACTTAAATTTATATAATATAATAAATTTGCTGTTTATTTCTTTAGCGCTGGTTAGTAATTGTACTTATTTAATTAGAAAATCTCAATTCCAATATCCAACCTAAGTGTTACACAGCAGACTAATTGCTCTCAAAAATGTGACGAGAAATCAATAGTAATGATGACTCAACCATGACAGAGTTCATCAAGGTCATGTGAATGTTTTTTTTTTCTTAGCTAAAGGGGAGGTGAAAAAACACTACAATTCACATTACAGAACTAAATAATTTCTGCCCTCTTGCCCTCTACATTTTATCTCCACACACATGTCCTTTAAAAGCCATTATCCTTCAGAAACTAAATGGACTGCACCTGAACAGAGAGCAATGAAGGGAAGAAGTGTTCGTTGGAAATGGCACTAATTTTAGTATCACTTCATTTAATGCCACCCGAGACACATTTTATGGCATATTTAGTTCTGTCTGCCATTGCAAATAATTTGTAATTAATTAGTAAGAAAAATGTAAATATGAATTACAATGTAGTATACTAGCACCTAGTCCAGTAAGTATTATGGTATTTGTTATTTGATTCTCATTGACACACACACACACACCTCAGTACAGGAGGAATAACTCTTAGAATTAAATCCTGTTTATTTTAGAATGAAATCCTGTTTTTTCCTTATTCATCCAATTTCTGACCCCTTGGTAACAACTGCATATGTTTTATGTCAACTTTGGGGTTTATATATAGTTCGTGCACACATGGCGAACAGGGTGCGGCTGGCCCATCAATATTCATGCCACCATGTCCAAATAAATAATACTTTTAGCCAAATCTAACAGCCAGGAGGAATTACATTGACATTCTTAATAAACAAAATCTCATGGCTGCTGTGAGAAGGAATTTTGGGCTTCTATAAGTGCTTATTAAAATGTTATTTACATTCTTCATACCACTCTGCCATGAAGCTATAGCTAAAGCAAATGCAAAAACAATGAAAACAAAAGAATAAAACAAAGTTGAAGTATTACAAAAAGCTCTTATTAACATGAATATATTTCTGGATAGTGCAATAACAATGCATCCCTGTCCTTCACTCTCTCTCTGACACAAACGCATCTATAAGTGCCTTTCAAACAAAGCCAAAGAATAGAAATAAAATTATGTTAAAAAACTAAATAATACATAAAAGTAGTACAAATATTTAAAATATCAATATTTATCAGTACAAATGCAATTAAAGATGATGTAAAATTTAAACATAACAATATTAATATTATTATTATTATTATTATTATTATTATTATTATTATTATTAATAATAATAATAATG